>BQNB010014788.1:13277-74451 GCA_026074375.1 Tanacetum coccineum | reverse complement strand
AAAATTGTCATTTAAAAGAGTGTTTTGGATTTTTGCTTAACAGTACTAACCTAAAGCTAGCAGTACTAACTCTAAGTTAGTACTGCTGAGTTTCTCTTGCTTAATTTAGCTTATTTGCTTGTTGAATTTGCTTATTTTGTGTTCCATTTAGCTTATTAGGTTAGTCTTAGCTAATTTTAGCTTATTTCCTTTTGTGTAGAGCTTATTTGAGCTTATTTGCATTTTAGCTTAAAATTTTAAGTGTTTATTAGTTTTTTTAGCTTATCTGCCATTCTAGCTTATTTTAGTTGCTAATTTTTGTTCTTAAGTGCCTATTAGATATTGCTTATTGTCTGTCTTAGCTTATTCTAAGTTTTCATTTGCTTATTTGCTTTAAAAAAGCCAAACAGTTAGCCTTTTTAGTCATTAGTAGAAAAAAAGCTAACTGTCAACCTTTTCAGCTTATTTAGTGCTTATTTGTTAGTTATAAATTTTTTTTGTCTTTTTTAAAGTTGCTTATTTTCATCTTGTTTAAAAAGTTGTAAAAAAATGAGAAACAAAAACGTTGGGATTAGGGGAGGCCCCAAGTGAGCAAGGCTCGAACTTGGGACCTCAACCCCATCAACCAACGCTTTATAACACACACTCACTACCGGTATGCTACAATAGCTCATCCGGTAGTGAGTTGCAAAATTTATTCTATATAGGCTATTTAGCCCATTAAGCCCATAAGCTGTTTTCAGCTTATTACGGCTTATTTATAAGCCCACTTTTCTAGCTCTTATTTTTCATAGATCCAGCTCACCTTAATCCACTTTTTTGTATTTTTTTCACATTTTTCCAATATTGTTTACTATTTTTTATCATTTATTTTCTTTAAATCTGTTTTTTTAATTATTAAAAATTAAATAAAAATCAAAAAAATACTTTTCTTTTTTAGAAAATTTTATTTTATCATTTTGCATCTAGGAAAAATAGAAAAACTTTCGTAGGGTCATTTTTGCAAAATTTTAATTTTTAAAACGGGTTTCGGGCTCGGTTTTTGTTTTCTTCGTTTTCAACTTTTTAAGCTTCCGTTTTAGAATTTTCTTTAATTTTTCTTTTAATTTAGTTATTTTAGAATAGAAAAACTTTAAAACATCTTTTAGGGTTTAGTTTTTGATAATTTAGTTTTCTTTAACTCGCGTTTTTACTTTCCCGTCTAAGTTTTAGGTTTAAATCATTCTAGCTTTCGTTCCTAGGTTTTCTTTAATCGTTTTTGCATTTTAATTAGAAAAACCAAATCCAACTCTTTTTCATTCAAACATCAAATATCAAACCGACTTTCGACTTTCCAATTCACTCCTCGTTGGGACTACGACCCGGGAACATCATATACTACTCTCGGTTTCATTGATTTTTTTTTAGATTATCCTTATTATATATTTTATTTTATATTATTATATATATAAAGGTGTAATTTAAACCAATCAATTTTTGGCGCCGCTGCCGGAGTAGAGTGAAAGCGTTTGTCGTTTCGAAGTTTGACAATTAATGCTTTGAAGATCCTTCCTTATGGAGTTACTTTCTTTATAAAAATACAAAAATACAAAAATATTTTTCCTTTTCTTTTATTAGTATATTTATATACATAAAAAACCAAAAAAATCAAGAAAAATCAAAAATATAAAAAAATTATTCTTAATTATCAATAAAAATTATCAAGTTGGTAAAAGAACACCAACATATAATACTTTCAACTGAAGTATTATCTATTAATAAGTTTCCGAACCAAAGATTTAAAACTTACCTTTTGTGTCACTAGCGACGTACGGCTCACCTTTAAAAGTTAATTCTTTTAAAGAGCTACCGTGAAGCTAGTTGATTATTAGGTTTAAGTGTCTTATCTCGTTGTCCGTTATTAAAATAGATTGTGAAAAATTGTTGAAAAACCAAAAAAATTAGTGTAAATTTTCTTTTTTTAAGTGCATGCGCACTCGTTCTCAATCTCGTAATCCAAACCGTCAACAACAACAAGCCCCACCGGTAGTTGTTGAACCTTTTAATCTTGAAGAACCTTTTGGTAATTCTCCCGTAGTTAACATGGCCGCTAATGGAGCCGGAGGTGCCGGACCACCTCCCGCCGGAGGAGGTGGTTTACCAGTTCCCGACCTCCAGACTATGGAGGAGTTGTGTTAACCATCTTTAGATGGTCGAGGTGGACCAATTGCTCCGATTGCAATTCAAGCAACGACATTTGGACTTAAGAATGACATGATTCAACAAGTTCAAAATTCGTGTCCATTTCGCGGACCGGGTGATGATGACAACAAGCATCTCGACAAATTTTTGCATGTCACCCAAAGCATGAAAGTGAATGGGGTCTCCGATGACGCCCTTCGTCTACATCTCTTCCCTTACTCCTTGCAAGATCGTGCCGCCGAATGGTTTGATCGTTTGCCAAGGAATTCTATCAACTCTTTTGACCAAATGGCAAAAATATTTCTCGGAAAATACTTCTCACCCTCTATGGTGACCAAGTTGAGAAATGATATTACAAATTTTTGTCAAAGACCCGATGAGTCATTATTCGAAGCTTGGGAACGTTATAAGCTTTCAATTGATCGATGTCCTAACCACAACATGTTACCCGTGACTCAAATAGATACCTTCTATAACGGGCTAACATTAAGGCATCGTGATACCATCAATGCAGCTGCTGGCGGGACCTTTATGAAAAGGCGCCCCGAAGAGTGCTATGATCTCATCGAAAATATGACCGCCCATCACAATGATTGGGATACTTCCGCTCAACGGAATGAGTCATCGAGTTCTATCACTTCTTCTAATCCAGAAATAGCATCCCTTAAGCTTCAAATGGAAGAGATGAATAGGAACTTAACAAGAGTGCTTCAAACAAACCAACAAGTTAATACCGTAACACCGAGTTGCGAGACTTGTGGTGGTCCTCATTCTTACAATGATTGTCCAGCCACCGTTGGCCAAAATCAGAACGTATATGCTGTGGGAACCTTCAATCAAGGTGGTAATTCCTACCAACCTCAAGGTAACCGCAATCTACTTAGCTATCGTTCGGACAATTATCTCGGACCACCAGGGTTTAATGTGAATCAAAATCAAAACCGAATAAATCAAAATCAAAACAACCAGGTTCAGCCTTATCAAAATCGAAATCAAGGAAACAACCAAAGTAACAACCAGGGTAGAAATCAGTTTTTCCAGGGTGCTAATCATAATCAGAATCAGGTTCAAAATTATCAAGCCCCTAATACCAAACCTCCGGTTGCTTTACCGCAAGAATTAACAAACTACATCAGGATTAATGAAAACAAGATCAATTCAATGCAAACTCAAATGAACAACTTGGCTACTTCGAATCAAAGGCTTAAAAGCATGCTAGGTAACTTTATCGGGATCTCTCCTGAGCAGCACCGTTGCTAACCCAAGAGGTGAATTGAAAGCCATTACCACCCGAAGTGGTCTTGCTCTTGATGGACCTTCCGTTCCTATCCCTCCTCCATTCATAAATCCGGAGGAGGATGAACGTGAAGAGGAGATTTTAACGAACCAGGATAACTCCGAGTTTACCATCAAGGTCCCACCTCCTCAAGTCCAAAAAGCTAAACAAAGAAATTTTGTGATTCATACAAGGGATCCTCGTCACCCGAATATCCCTTATCCGTCTAGAATGAATCAAGAAAAGCAAAAAGAAAAAGATGAAGTCCAAATACACAAGTTTTGGAAAATGTTTAAACAGCTTCATATCAATATCACTCTTGCCGATGCATTGATTTTAATCCCAAAATATCAAAAGATGCTTAAGTCTCTCCTTTCCAATAAGGAGAAGCTTATAGAATTGGCAAACACACCCGTTAGTGAAAATTGCTCAGCGGTTATCCTAAAGAAGCTTCCCGAGAAGCTAGGTGACCCTGGGAAATTTCTCATTCCGTGTAGTTTTAATGAGCTCAAGTGCAAAGCCCTAGCCGATCTAGGTGCTAGCATCAACTTGATGCCACTCTTGGTGTGGAAAGAGTTAGGATTACCCGAGCTCATTTCCACCCAAATGACTCTTGAACTTGCTAACCATGATATTTGCACTCCGAAAGGAATTGCAAGAGATGTCTTTTTTCCAGTTGGAAAGTTCACATTCCCCGCTGATTTTGTCATTGTTGATTATGAGAGAGATCTACGTGTCCCCCTCATTTTGGGAAGACCTTTCTTACGGACAACTCGTGCTTTGATTGACGTTCATAGGGAAGAAATGATTCTCCGTGACGGTAATGAAAGACTAATCTTGAACATGAGAAATGACACTTCAAGCTATTCAAACGAACCTCATCAAGAATCAATCAACATGATTGATGTCTACAATGTTTCACATGAGGAAATTCGTGAAGATTTGTTTGCAACAAATCATCCAAGTGGCAATCCCACTTCTCTTGTCTCTTCTCATACCAATTTAACTTCACCGGAAGTTAATGATGATATCTTTGATCCGGAGGAAGACATTATTGAGAACTTGCTAAATCTTGATAAAACCAAAGATCTCCCTCCGTATCATGATAATCAATCGAGTGGCAATCCCACTCCGATTTTGGAACTCGAGACCAAGTCTTCTTCTTCTTCCCCCACACTTATCTCCCTCGAAGAAAGTGAGTTAATTTGGGAAGAATTTGAAGCTTATCTCGCAAGTGATTCATTTCCACCAGGAAATAGTAATCCTTCATCTCTTCTCCCTCATTTTCATAATTCTTTAAGTGACAGTACCACCTCTTCTTCACCTAGTCTCCACATTTCTGAGACTAGCGACTATTTTCTTGAGGAGTTCGCCGATGAACTCGCTCATATCACATTTCCACCAGGAAATGATGATCTTCCCTTTGATGCCGAATCCGATCTTCTAGAATTAGAGTATTTGCTTAACCATGATCCTATCAAGGATATGGATTCTATTCTCGAAGATTCGGTTGATGAAAATTCTCTTGATGACAATCTTGATGATACCATTTCTGAGATGTTCACCGATGAACATGCTCTCGATTATTCATCTCCACCATTATATGATGATGTTGATGATGATCTTTATTACTCATCCCCACCATTATGGGATGATGATAATATCTTTGATCTTGAACCCGTTAATGATGATACTTATAATGATCCATTTGACTTCAAGGAAGACAAAATCAAAGAGTCTAAACTCTTGATTGATGAGCTTAATGAACTTGATCTTCCTGAATCAAATAATGTCCTTCCTTTTCTCGAGTGTGACTCGGTTTTCTATGAGGATTTTTCCGAGGTTGATGCTTTGCCTTCGACCAACAACGAGGACAAGGTATTTAATCCGGGTATACTCATTCATGAAAACCTCTTTGAAGTCACCAACTTTGCAACACCGAATAAGAATGTAAAGAAGGCCACTAATGCTTCTTTAATTCTTGAGGATTTTAATCCTCCTCTTTTTCTTTATGAACTTTCGTTCCACAAAGAAGTTCCCGGGCTAGAAGCTTTACTCTCGTTTTCATCCAAAAATGAGGAAAAAGTCTACAGCCCCGGGATTCTCACTTCTAAAAGAGTTCATACCTCTTTTCTCCCAGAACTATCTCATCGGGACACTAAAGCTTTCAAAGTCACCAAAATTCTTGAAAGCCCGATGGAGATTTTTCCTTGCTCTTACCAAGAGGACATTCGAGTCTTGGATGTTTCGTGTCTCCACTTCTATCCCCCTTGACAAGCTCAAGTATGGGGGATTAGGTCAAGCTAAGTGACCTAAAATAGCGCCTTTTCTTTGTGGGAGACACCCCATGCTTATCCTAGTATTATCGTACTAGTAGCAGTAGTATGGTAGTAATAAATAAGTTTTTTTTGTTGTGAGGAGGCTCGCTCTTTCCTCTTCCGTGTTTTGTGTTTTGTGTTGTATGTCCAGGATTGTCCCGGATTTTTGAAGTCTCCCGTGCTCACGGTTTTTGTCCTTCGATCACAAGAGCTTCAAAATCATCAACTTCATTTTGGGAATCCCGATATCCAAAGCTTATCGACTAACGTTTATCTTTAAGCATATTATAAAACGGCTTTAGATTTACGTAGAGACCCTTCTTAAATATTGAGGACAATGTTTAGTCTTAGTATGTGGGGGATCTTCGATTTGATTATACCTGCAGTCGTTGTTTCACGTAATCCCGTTTTTACCATAAAAAAAAATGAAAAAAAAATTAAAAAATTTTTCAAAATAAATTAGTGTTTTGTCACAATTTTGACTTTCCTGTGGATAGACATGAGAATAAATTTTGACTTCGATTCGAGCGTTTGAGTCTACTTGTTCCTTAACTTTTAGGGATCTATAGCTGTTTGCGAATTTCGGCGAACAACGATAAAATGATAGAGTTAATTATGGTTGGATGCTAAACAAGGATTATTTGGAAATTTAGAGCTCATGGTTGTGTATATTTGTCGCTTTTTCTCCCTATAAGCTCTTAATTAACCTGATTAATATACGTGCTATTTTTTGAGATTAAACTTAAATCAATAATTTTTATGTAGTATATAGCAAAAACTTTAGCCTTAGTTCAAATTTATACTTGAATTTTTCAAAAAGAAGTCTTCTCTATGTAAAAAATATAAAAAATAAAATAAAATAAAATGATAATGAAAAATGAAAAAATATAATAAATATAAACTGTGGGCTGATAAAAGTTTGCTGCATCTTGCCGGCTCACAACCGATGTTGCAGCCTTCTAAAGAAAGCCCATAGTAAGAATAATAATCCGAGACTGATAAAAGTTTGCTGCATCTTGCCGGCTCACAACCGATGTTGCAGCCTTCTAAAAGGTCGAAGGTTACAATTGCATAAGTATTTAAAATTAAGTGTGAATTAATAAATAAAAGATCTCTTTTTGTTAAATTTAAATATGCTTTTGAACTTTGACTATTCTATTTTATAAGCTATGTGTATACGGGAAACCTAAGAGTTTTTGAAACCTAAGGTCCGTGAGTCCCGATACTAGTCTCTGTGAGGTGTCAAAAGCCTGGTCACTTAGCCGCAAGGTTGGGATGTGCCGAGACGAAAGTCGCTACATGGGATGATCTCGCCTTCAAACTCATTATTCTCGGGTGGAACGTGAAGCATAGAATTTTGCAAAACATTAATCCAAAGTTGAAATTCAAAATAGCACATACACCTAAGATATAATAATTGTCGGAGTGAAAGTTCACAAGTTGCAAATATGAGTAGTGTTAGCATCTTAACTTATGTTTAACTATGATTTCGTTTTAATCTTGGTTTGGAATAAATGAAAAGTCGGGGAGGATGAATTTATCCGTTTTGGGGCATTTTAGGATTAAAATGCGTCCTGTTTTATGATCCCAAATGAAAATAACGAAAGTCGAATAAGTTAGTTAGTTGCTTAAAATGAAAAATACAAAAAAAAAATGAAAAAAAGAAAATACAAAAAAAAAAAATAGTGGTAGTAACAAAAAATGGTAAAAACGGGGCTTTTTAAAGCTTTTGATTCTTTATGTCCCCTTGACGAACACTTAGCTACTTTTCTAGGTTATTAGTCGAGGGGAATCGAGATTCTTAGTTTTCTAAGTGCTTACTTCATAGCATTGCGTGAGGACACGGCAATGTCTTAGTATGGGGGATTTTGGTATGTGCTTAATTACACATACCCTTTTCTATTAAAACCGGACTGAAATGACCAAAAACGTACCAAAAATACTTTGTATTTGTATGTTTTCATTTATATTGTGCAGGAAACGGATATCCGACAAAAGGACGAAAAATAAGGACAAAAATCAAGAGCAAAACGAACAAAACGCGAGCCACAGAACGAAAAGAGTGTAAAGAGAAGTAAAAATCAAAGCTAAGTCAAAAAGTCAAAGTCAACCCTGGGATGAGGCATTGGAAAAAGCATCGAAAACCAAACCCGAAAACCTAAATTGCCAAAAGTGGGCCAACACCTAACCCAGCTTATGGTCCCTGAGAAAAAGCCCCCACATATCTTTATAAACCTTGACCCCTTCAAAAAGGCCCAAGTCCTTTTAAAACTATACCCGGCCCAACAACAAGCCCATCACCACTTTTATAACACCCCTGTTAACAATCCCACTCCCGTTACCCTTTATAACACTCCCGTTAGTCCTTTAAGGACTAACGGTGCAAACCCAACCCAAACCAAAAGGGCCAAATTTGCAAAACTCAAGGACGATGGATGTTATACACTTATATAAGATGAGGGGCCTCAGATGCCAAGCCACCCAAGAAACTCCTCACCCTGCACCAAAATTAAACCTGGTAACCTATTTTCCCGCTCTCACCCCCATTGTTACTATTCACCTTCCACCTCCAAAATTACACTTACCTCGAGGTTAAACCCACTTAACCCAATTCTAGAACTTGAAGATGATGGCAATGATGACGTTTTTTTGGCACTGACACGTTGGCGATCCAAGCAAACATTAGGGGAATTGATTGGAGGACACAATCAAGGTTTTTGATGATTAAAGAAGCACTAGATATTTTAAAAGGCAAGATTGAACTTCTCTCCCTCTCACAAAGAAAACCAAGCCCAGATCTAGGGTCCTTCTATCCGCCTATAATAGAGGCTTAACCCTTGTAGTGAGGGAGAGTTGTTCTAAGTTTTAGTTCTCTTTTTTTAATGTTATGTCATTTAGTGTTTTTAAAAGTTATTCTTTATTTCAAATTCCTTGTAAAAAGTTTAAGGTTTTTAAGAAAATGTTGAGGTAAATTTTTTAAGATTCTGTGTTTGATCATTTAATATAACCTGTTAAGCTTTTTAAGCTATGATGCAGCTTATTGATCTGACCTAAAAGCTTCACTAAGCTTTTAGCTTCTTAATCTTTGCCTTTGTTTACTATTTTTATCACTTTTATTAACTATTTTACTTATAAAAATCTAAAAAATACCAAAAATATCAAGAAACTCTCATGGAGTGTCACACCCCGCCAAGGCGGAAACACGAGGCGTAACATCATGGATATCATCACAACACAATGGTGTCAACAATAGAGGATCACTAATTTCATAAATGATTATAAAAGACACAATGTGTCATGACAATACCGAAAAACAACAAAAAGAATCCGCACGGCGTCTTGCATTAATGACAAGGGAATCATCAATACAAAGACCATGAATCGCAACCAATACACACCGAATATGAGCATCCAATAATTGATGCAAACACCATAACGAAAACAAAACTTCATGAATCTTCCAACATGCCATCCTAAGCTTCTCTAGCCACTTTATTAACTTAACATCTTCATGACGGCACACCTGAAATGATCGGCTTAAGAAACTCAACAAAAATTGGGTGAGTGACATAGGGTTTAAGACACAAAAAAAGATTATCCAATCATTTCTGTGATAAATAGAAAACACAGCATGACAATAAATGATCTTATCATATAGTCTAACATGCGCAAAACCACAAACCAATCACACTTGGGTATGAACATTACCCCCGAAAAAAAAAAATACAAAAAAAGAAAAAAAAAAAAATCCAACCGAAGCATCATAAAAAAAAAAAAAAAAAAAATGTCCAAATAAAGAGGATAAAAAGAAATATAAGAACAAAAAAAAAGAAAAATTAAAATCAAAGAAGAAAAAAGTAAAATTCAAAAAAAACCAAAAAAAAACAAATAAAAAAAAAAAAAAAAAAAAAGAGTAAAAAAAAAAAAAAAGAAGAAAAAAAAAAAAAACTAAAAAAAAAAAAAAAAAAATTTAAAAAAGCCACCTACCAACCAGAATAACAATCCCACAAAACACCGACAACGCCCCCCAACTACACAACCCCAACCCATTTATCATACCACCCCAAAAACTACCGCCCCCTGCACAACAATCCTCACTCCCATACCGACCCCCCCCCACCCCCCCCCCCCACCCCGACCCCCCCTCCCCCCCCCTCCCCACCCCCCCCCCCCCCCCCCCCCCCCTCCCGCCACTCACCACCCCCCCCACCCCCCCACCCCGCGTGCCCCTTCTAGTCCCACGTCCCCACGTTCCATCCAACCCCATGATCACCACCCCACCCCATCCCCTGTGGCCGGCCCAGCCCCCCTACCCCAAGCCAACCTGGCTCCAATTTGACCACATCACACTAACAATTTCTCCCAAACCCCCTAAATATCCCCGTCAAGATCCAACATAAATAGACAACCAATTATCACATTAAAAAAATCATTTCAAACATAGTCCAACCATTTTGCAACAAATTCCCGCCCACACAAATCCAAAAGAAACGATGGGCAACTTGAAACAACCACCTGAATGCTCAAAGCCATTCCAATTCCTATTGGCACAAACCTAAACAATCAAAACAACACAGTGTTCCACCAACGTAAGCCAAAAGATTAAGCACATGCAACAAATCATATGATGGATGACTAAGATTTGATTACCCACCAGGTGTCACCCTGACAACCAAGCCCACCTATAACCACCGACAATATCACATTACAATATACACCTACAATTTTAACCAAAACAGCAGATTTTTAAGGGTTGACTTTTACCCAACCTAAACCCCATACTTAATGACCCTTCATAATCATACTGACAAATCATTCATGTTCCGTTCAAGATTATATTAACCACATTATGATTCCCAAGTATTAAGTATATGTTTACCACACCTCTAAAAAAATCAAACTTCAAAACTGACGCTAAATTCGCATCTGATTGCACACTAAAAAGCGTATAACCTTAAAAACCATACTTAGATACAACTAATTAGAACTATTTTACTTTGAAGGATTTTAATAGCACACGTGTAACTTACCTTTTGTAGAAGGGCCAATCCAATTCAAATTTTTAATGGGGTTTCACCTTCCAAACATTACGTTTATATGACCCGCAAAACACAGTTTTTGACAACGAATCTTGTAACCATTATTCGACTGACTTCCACACACGTTAATTCATGAAACCAATCGTGTTGTAAAGTATAATCCTTTGTAGTTTAATTTTTATGCCAAGAAATCATTAAAAGCTATCCGTATGACCGATTAATGACCTCGCAAGTGACCTAAAATTCTGAACCAGATTCAAGATAATGAATATAACATGATAAACCCTAAAACACTCACCTCTAATTCCTCATTAACATTAAAAAAAAAACGATTTCCAATGATAAAAACCAATTAATTACATTCATCAATTCACAGATTATAAAACCCTCCTGATTCCATCAATGATTATTACATGATCAAAGGATTAATAACTAACAAGGATTAGTGATCTATACCTTAAACCTTCGATTCTTGCAACACAAATTCACCAACTCATGTAATCTTTAACCTAGCTTCTTGAATCGATTTTTCTTGGGTATTGGGGGCAGAAGTAGGTCGAAATAAGGGAAGGGAGGTGAAAAAGGGGGCCAGGTTTTTATTATAAATGCATTATTAGCCTAATCCTAATCCAAACTAGAAGTTGTTTTCAACTTAAACTTTTTTTTTTCTTTTTTTTTTGTGAAATTCGTTTTTTATTGTTTAATTAATGAATAAAAATAATTGTTTTTTTTATTTTTCATTTTATTTAATTAATACCTTCAATACCTTAAGTTTTTATAAAAACCTAAGCTAATTTCGTAAACCATTTTGTTTAAAAACTACTTTCTAAATATAACTTCCATTTCCAAATTCACTTTCTATTTTTAGAAAGTTTGCTACAAACTTCTATATTTCACTCACTTATTTCATTTCTAAAATGCCACATTCCTCATAAATGCTTAACACGAAACCATCCAACTATTGACGTAGCATAGCATGCAATATGCCATTCTTTTTCCATTAACACTAAATCTTATTATTTACATACGTACATACATAATACGTACACATAAAATACGTACAAACTTAATACTTACACAATTAACGCAAAAATGCTCAAATCTCAATAATCATTTCCCCGTCACTCAAAAGTGAACGAAATGAATTATCCAACACAACTCCAATCCCAATGAGACGATCACGCTCAATGGATTGAGTACCAACTCCCACATAATCCACATAAACACACACATAAACACCTATAAACACATAAACCATACATTGCAACAAGTACATAAGTCAACACCAATGGTCTGACTAACCTGCTCAAGTCATGGTTGTTACATTATCCCCTCCTTTAGGAAATCTCGTCCCGAGATTTAACCAAAAGGTTCAACTCCGTCATTACCAAACAATTTTTCGAATGTACTTATCTATCACATAGTCCTCCCATAACCATGCTAACTCAAAGTTATACTTTGAACTCCAACTAACTTTCACAAGATATCTTACTGCTAACAACTTTGACTGCCCACATAAGGGTACGCATAGCAGCATAACCGCTCCAAACGAAAAGAAACACCCATCTACCTAAACCTCGCTCGTCATCGAGTAAACTCATCAAAAACCCTAATTTGTGTAACAACGTCATTTACAACCCGACTTCGCAACTCATCAAACAAGAACTGTCTTGAAACCAAGTCATAAGTTGTTACAAAGCTCAATGTTTTTTAAGAATCGACTTGACTTCAAGTTTATTCATAATATAACTTTAACCAAAACCATACAAAACTTTTAAGGGCGTACTAAGGTCTACCAGAAACCCTTCGTACCCATCTTTAACTAATACTTCCAACAATATCTTACTCACGAACAAATGTAGATACTCAGTTTACTTGAAGTCTTAAAGACCTCGCTTCGAGCCCAAAAGGACCTTAGTATCACTATCCCGCTACATTTAACCTCTTACCTTTATAGTCTCCAATCTCGATAGGTTCTTCAACTAAACGAAGAGTCTTGTCAACACTAATCTCTACCAATAGCACATGCAACTAGCATCTGCCAAACACCTCTTTAGATTTGACACAGGAAACATGTCATGCACGCTACTCGACTACTCAGGTATCTTCAACCTATAAGCTGCAGGACCGATTCCTTCAAGAATCTGAAATGGCCCCACATACCTTAGTGCTAACTTACCCTTCTTTCCAAAATGAATTACACCTTTCCAAGGTGACACTTTTAACATAACCCAATCTCCCACCTTAAATTCTAACAGTTTACGTCCCTTATCCGTATTACTCTTTTGACGATCTCTCGCCGCTTTGAGCTTCTCTTTTGTCAACACCACTTTATCAGTCGTTTCTCATACTAACTCAAGTCCAATCAAACTACTCTCTCCGATCTCTGCCCATAGAACAGGCGACTTACATTTCCTTCCATACAAAGCTTCAAACGGAGTACACCGAATACTCGAATGATAACTACCACCAAAATCGATAACACATGCCCTCATTATATCTCCCAAAGTCTGAACCATACATCCACTTTGTCCATCCGCTTGAGGATGTCAAGCAGAACTTAAATCCAATCGCGTCTCAAACACTTTCTGTAACGTCTGCCAAAACCATGAAATAAATCATCCATCTCAACCTGAGTTGATCATCACCAGAATTTCATTCCTTGCTACTATCTCATCAATATAAATCCTTGCAAATTTCACATCTTGCAATCTTCTTGTATAGCTTGAAACTGAGTTAACTTGGTCAGGCTATCGACCATCACCCAATTCACCTCATACTCGCTACTTTGACCTTGGAACTTTAGTGATTAAAATCCATGGTGATTCTATCTCACTTTCACTCAAGTATCTCAGGTTATTGCAGCAAGCCAAAAGTCTTTGACATTGCAGCCTTCACCTCTTAAACAAATCTGACAATCGCTAACATAGGTAACTATACCCTTTCTACACGTGGCTACCAATACATATCTCCAAGGTTATAGTACGTCTTATCCGCTCCCGGATTTACCAAGTACCTTGATGCATGAGCCTCATCCATTACACTTCCTACCAATAGAACCTAAAATTCAGTTCATAACGTACAAACTCTCATCTTCTTTCCTTTACATCTGTTGATCTAGACCATATAGCCTTCCTACTTAAGGCATCAGCCACCCCATTCGCCTTACCAGGATGGTAGCGAATCTCACACTCCTAATCACTAAACATTTCAATCCGTTAAGTAAAAACCATCCTCTGCCCTCTTTTTCATCTGTTAGTCCAGGTCACGCAGCATTTCTACTGGCGCGTTCTCTACCTTGGACGTCTTACTTGAAGTAACCAGTATCTTGTCCTTAACACTTGACTGGATAGTCATGGACATTGCTCTCACTCGTCTTAGTTTCACTCTCCCTTTCTACTCAATGCATCAACCACTACATTTGATTTATCGTAGCATCACACAAATCATTCTTCAAAGTCTGGAAACTCTTCTCGTTCTACTCCCCACTCATACTTCTGATTCCTCTCAGTTAGGGAAGTAAGGGGTTTAACAACCTTAGAAAAGTTTGCGATGAAACGTGGGTAGGTAACCTGCCAATCCTAAGTGTAATCATATCTCGGACGGTGTCGTAGGTACTTCCTAATTCTTCATTGCCTCACTCTTAGTAACCTTAACATACAACTTCTCCTTCCTCAGTAATTCCAACACTAACTTCAAACGAACTCCATGCTCCTCTTCTCAGCAAACGACATTGGTGATCCTTACAGAAAATGACTAGATCGAATGAAACCTTTGTCTTGCAACCCTTGATGTTGTTCAGACAATTCTTGCATCTCCGAAGGCGCTAGACGATATGGAGATTTCGCAATTGGCGTCACTCCAGGAACTAAATCTATACGGAACTCAACTTGTCGCTGTGGTGGTTATCGATAAATCTTCCGGAAACACATCAATTAAATTTCGTACGACGGAAATATCACTCAATTTCGTTTTATCTAACTTAGCATTCATTAGGGCTTTGGCGGCTCCCAAAGTACGTTCCCCATGAACTCGAAGTATCTCATCACCTTCCAACGGTACCCTAACCACCTTCTCATGACACACTATCATAAACTTCCTCTTGGACAACCAGTCCATTCCCATAATCATATCAAAACTTCCACGACTTAACGGTATCAACGAACTCCAAGGATTATGAACAGTCGAATAGGATAACAAACGAATATCAAGCCAAAGGCTAGAATGAATATAGGAGATTCCACATATGCAAATAGACGTAGATCAAATGACATAAGGATCCTGTGAAAGAAAGGATACACATATGCAACGAGTGAAAACACAACGAAAGAAAACCAACAAGCGCACCACTACAAATGAACACATAAAAAAATCAATACTAAAGACGGGAATTCTTATACCAATTATTGACTTTATTCAAAAGACCAGATTAAATAATGTTTTTATAAAAATCAATTTAAATTAAAGGAAGTCACTTCAAGTATAAAAATCATTTTAAATAATAAATAAAATTATCTTGATCGTAATCTTTATAAAAATTCATTTTGGGTTGTCATAAAAATTCTAGAGATGGTTATCTAATGGCGTATCGTACCTTACCACTATGAATCACTTTAAACCTGCTTTTTATAATAATATAAAATTTATTTAACTACTCAACAATTTTCAATTCCTATTTACATAGGCCATTTAACATATTCTATTTACAGAGCTCATTTTAAACACAGTTTTTCCCAAACACCAACACAATACTTCCAAAGGGTTTTTATAATTAGACATCAATTATAAAATATTTTACTCACACAAAAGACACCATAATAACAAAATGGATTGTAAAACACCATACAGATTCTAACACAATTCTATTGTTTGAAACGAAAGAAATACCAGGAACCATACACTCCAAATAAATTCAAACGAACTCGAACAAGAAAACTCACTCAAGACGTTACGTACTCAAAAGAAAACGTAAGGTCTCATCCAAAATAACGATCAACAGAGCAAGCTTAAAAGCATCGATACTAACATGTCGCCACGGGTTACGAAAACCAAGGGATATACAACTACGGAAGTAATGATCCACACTAATGTTAGAAACAATTAGTGCTTGAAAGAAACGTTTGATACTCATACGAGAAATCAATGCAACGAAAGAACTAACAAACGCGTCCATAAACGAAAGAGCAGATTCCGAACAACTAATATACATCGAGACATCAAATAGGAAAATCGGGTATCCTTACTAACAATGTACGATGAAGGAATGCTAAGCTTAGACTTAGGAAATCCGTACAAACAACCGGGCAAACGAGCAACCTCTATAATAGCAATACTATGTATCCGCAAATACTAGATAGAAGGGAAACTTACTATTTATACAACTCAACTTAACATATCCTCCAATTAGGGTAAGAGAAAAATTCTCTACCCATACCACCATCTTATCGCGAATACACATATCAAATACAACATATTATACAACCACCTTACAACCAACCACAAATAAATGCAATCATGGTCACAAGTCTACGTGTGTGATGCCTTTATAATTATGTTGGCCACCATAATTATAAGTGCCTCCTTTCACACGTGTACTTACTTCCAAGATTACCCATATTAATCATAATTCACATATAAGCACATATACCACATTGCATATCTTAAACCACTACAACTTAACACGTAAAGGATGCTCCATCAAATAACTACTTACCCATATCAAAATAAAATCGAAATGACATAAAGGTATGAAAGTCTCGCAACGACTCCCAAAATACAAAATATCCAAAAGAAATAATCAATAACAACATGACGAGGTAAAGGACGGGATAAACTAATGCTGGGCCTCGCTTGGGTTTGACTTTACCTTCGCAAGAATCACCCGACTCTGCGGGTCCAGCCCTATTACGTGCATCTGACAAACGATCAACTTTCCTATCTCCTTTGGTTCCATAAGAGGCTCCTCTTATGAATCCTTATAACGCTTAAGTCCAGTTGGGAAAACGGTTCCCTAACGAGACTTCTTACGGGTGGGGAAAAATATAGCTAAAATACTAAGGAAGTAATACATATCATATCAGATAATGGTAGACAAAATAACTAAATAAAAGTTAGATAAGATAAGATAACAAAAGCTATATAATTAGGGGAAAGTATAAGAGTTATAATACTAAAGACTTAGGCCCTAATATGCATCTATATGAAAGACTCTTAGGTTATAGTCTAGGCTCAACCACCTACTTCTCTATAACCAATGGCTCTGATACCAATCTGTCACACCCCCCAAGGCGGAAACACGAGGCGTCACATCATGGATATCATCACAACACAATGGTGTCAACAATAGAGGATCACTAATTTCATAAATGATTATAAAAGACACAATGTGTCATGACAATACCGAAAAACAACAAAAGAATCCGCACGGCATCTTACATTAATGACAAAGGAATCATCAATACAAAGACCATGAATCGCAAACCTAATACAACTAAATGAGCATCTAATAATT
This sequence comes from Tanacetum coccineum, assembly GCA_026074375.1. Classification (NCBI taxonomy): domain Eukaryota; kingdom Viridiplantae; phylum Streptophyta; class Magnoliopsida; order Asterales; family Asteraceae; genus Tanacetum; species Tanacetum coccineum. The sequence continues at coordinate 57,147 of BQNB010014788.1, read as the reverse complement.
CATGCAAACACATACGAAAAAAAAACTTCAATGAATCTTCCAATGCCATCCGAAGGTCTCTCTAGCCACTTTTATTAACTTAACATCTTCATGACGCTCACCGAAAAATGATGCTTAAAAACGTCAACATAAAATTGGTAAGAGACATAGGTTTAAGACACGAATTAAAGATTATCCAATCATTTCTGTGATAAAAGAAAACATTGCATGACAATAAATGAGCTATCATATAGGCTAACATGCAAAACAACAAACCAATCACACTTGGGTAGGAACATTACCCCCGATCCACAACAATTCAAGAGGGGCAGGCGTGTCCTCGACCCAAGTCATGACTCCACTTGATCACATCACAACACATCAAAAGGGGCAGGAACGTGCCCACGATCCAAGCCAACCCGGCTCCAATTGACCACATCACAATACATTTAGCACATACACATAATAGCCACGTAAAGTCCATGCATTTTAGATAACCAATTATCACAGTAATAAAATCATTTCAACATTTCAAACCATTTGCATCATTTTCACCCTAATAAAATCATAAGAAAAGAGGGGTTATGAAACTCACCTGAATGCTCAAGCAATTCCAATTCCTTTGCACAAAACTAAACAATCAAAACAACACGTGTTACACGCTACTAAGCCAAAAGCTTAAGCACATGCAACAATCATATGATGGATGTCTAAGGGTTTGATTAACCACCATGGGTCACCCGGACACCATGCCCAACCTTAACCACCTCAATATCACATTACTATATACAACTTCATTTTAACCAAAACTGCAGAATTTTGGGGTGACTTTACCAACCTAAAACCCATACTTAATGACCCTCATAATTCATACCAAAAATCATACATGTTCCTTCAAGAGTATATTAACCACATTATGATTCCCAAGTATTAATTATATGTGTAACCACCTGTAATAAAAATCAAACTTCAAAACTGACCTAATTCGGATCTGATTGCACACTAGAAAGTATAACCTTAAAAACCATACTTAGACAACTAATTAGACGATTTCCTATGGTGGATTTTTAATAGACACATGTAACCTAACTTATGTAGAAGGGCCAAGTCTAATTCAAATTTTAATTGGGGGTTTCACCTTCCCAAACATGACCTAAATCTATACCTTAAACCTTCGATTCTTGCAACACAAATTCACCAACTCATGTAATCTTTAACCTAGCTTCTTGAATCGATTTTTCTTGGGTATTGGGGGCTGAAGTAGGTCGAAATTAGGGAGAGGGGAGGGAATAAGGGCCAGGTTTTTATTATAAATGCATTATTAGCCTAATCCTAATCCAACTAGAAGTTGTTTTCAACTTAAACTTTTTTTTTTCCTTTTTTTTGTGAAATTCATGTTTTTCAATTAATAAAAAAAATATTTTTTTTTATTTTTTATTTTATTTAATTAATACCTTCAATACCTTAAGTTTTTATAAAAACCTAAGCTAATTTCGTAAACCATTTTGTTTAAAAAAAAAGATTTAAAGAGGTTTAATATATTTACCTTTATGAGCAAAAACCCTAAAATTCTTGAATCTTTCTTGGTTCTCTAATGGCAGCCGAATTTTTTCTTTCTCTAGGGACTATGGGACGAGTTAGGTTATTAGGGGAGAAGGAGTTATGGGCAAGGCCTTTTATCTAAAGATCCTAAATATCCTAGTCCAACTCTAATTAGGCTAATACAAAAATTAAACCCAAAACCCTTTTTTTTCTTTTACTATTCACGAATTTACTATTCACCTATATAAAAAAAAATTTTTTTTTAATTAACTAATAATTAACATTACCTTAAGTTTCTACAAAAAAAAAAAAAAAAAATAAAAAAAAAACCCTTAAAAAAAAAAAAAAAAACAAAAAAAAAAAAAAGAAAAAAAAAAAAAAACCCTAAAAAAAAAAAAAAAAAAAAAAAAAAAAAAAAAAAAAAACAAAAAAAAAAAAAAAAAAAAAAAAAAAGAAAAAAAAAAAAAAAAAAAAAAAAAAAAAAAAAAAAAAAAAAAAAAAAAAAAAAAAAAAAAAAAAAACAAAAAAAAAAAAAAAAAAAAAAAAAAAAAAAAAAAAACAAAAAAAAAAAAAAAAAACAAAAAAAAAAAAAAAAAAATAAAAAAAAAAAAAAAAAAAAAAAAAAAAAAAAAAAAAAAAAAAGAAAAAAAGAAAAAAAAAAAAAAAAAAAAAATAAAAAAAAAATAAAAAACCTAAAAAAAAAAAATGTATAAAAAAAATATTTTTTTTTATTTTTCATTTTATTTAATTAATACCTTCAATACCTTAAGTTTTTATAAAAACCTAAGCTAATTTCGTAAACCATTTTGTTTAAAAACTACTTTCTAAATATAACTTCCATTTCCAAATTCACTTTCTATTTTTAGAAAGTTTGCTACAAACTTCTATATTTCACTCACTTATTTCATTTCTAAAATGACACATTACTCATAAATGCTTAACACGAAACCATCCAACTATTGACGTAGCATAGCATGCAATATGCCATTCTTTTTCCATTAACACTAAATCTTATTATTTACATACATACATACATAATACGTACACATAAAATACGTACAAACTTAATACTTACACAATTAACGCAAAAATACTCAAATCTCAACAATCATTTCCCCGTCACTCAAAAGTGAACGAAATGAATTATCCAACACAACTCCAATCCCAATGAGACGATCACGCTCAATGGATTGAGTACCAACTCCCACATAATCCACATAAACACACACATAAACACCTATAAACACATAAACCATACATTGCAACAAGTACATAAGTCAACACTAATGGTCTGACTAACCTGCTCAAGTCATGGTTGTTACAATGAGCATTACGAGAGAGATGATAATGGTGATCAAGACGGGGCTTAGAATTTCCCAGATTGCTTCCATGAGGTAACTAGTGATAGCTCGAAAGAGGGAAATGAGAAGAGGTTTGATTATTTGAAAATTTTGAATTGAAGGATAAATGAAGGATGAAAGAGATGTGTGAGTATATAGAGTAGATGCGGCGATGGGTTATGGGGAGGTATGAAGGGGATTTTAAATTTTGAATGGATTCTAACACCCGGAATTTTGTGCCATGACATCATATCGTAGATAAGACAGGGATTTGAAAAAAAAGAGTGTTGTACTCGGGAAATGGTGTGACAGGAATATTTTAATTATTTAACAGAGTATTTGTGAGTCATTTAGAGTACAATTTCATATAGCAAGAGTAGAAGGAAGAGGTAGTGTACCTTATTAAACGTAGAGGATTTTGAACAGGAGCAACTAATTATCAAGAGAGCTTGTATGATTTCCGATATAAAATTTTTAATTTTTTATTTATTTATTTAGATTTGTTCTAAGAGGAGAATATCAAAAACAAATTTATTTGAACTCTTGTTTTCTTTGAATATTTCATAGGATACTGGTTTTAGGTTTTGGTTAAGAAAATATATATTAAAAAAAAAACTTTGAGTCCAAAAATTATTTTTCTTTAAAAGATAGGTGAGCCCATAAGAGAGAAGCCCAAACCAAAGAGAGTACATATCGATGGTTCTATTGACTTACCTCAGCCGGTGTTATTGGTTGATGGCACTGGCGGAACTGGCTTGTTGGGCTAGCCCGAGACAGCCTCCTTTCTTTTATAAAATTTTCCTACGCCAAGCTTTTTAAGAAAACATATAATGGAAGAATATGTATATGCCTTATGATTTTAGTTTTTGAAAAATATTTGATTGAATATTTGAAGATTTTTTAAATACAGTTTATTTGAAAAATCTTCGGTAACCTGCTCTGGTACCAATTCTAGAAAACTAGAAGGGGGTTGAATAGTTTTCTAAAATAAAATCTCATTTTAAATTTAATTTTCTCATTTTAGATCTTAAAGTGAACGAATAAACATAAGTACTAAACACATGATAGTATATGATAAGTAAAAGGATATGTGACACAATATTTATAGTGGTTCGGCTACAAGGTCACCTACCTTGTCCTACTTCACTCCCCGAGTTACCTACTCGAGAGTTCGAATACACTATTCACCAATACTCCTTTTGACTGGCAGAGAAGCCTCGCAGTGTCGCTTACCCTTTTATCTAGTGCTAAGCTAAACACCAGGTTCTATACAGATGAACCATGTCCCCACACAAGTTTACACCCTATTATGATACAAAGATAGATATCATGTCCCAACAATATGGAACATAATATGTCAATGTGTTAGCCCTCTACTAGGTGCCAAACACCAACACCATCTACAACTTACACCAAACTCTTATAAGCAATACTTGGTCATATGATTTTCTTTTATTTGATCAAAATGAATGTGAAATAAGATCTTGAGATCAGTAGCTTGATCCATGAGTGATGGGATACCCTTGCTTTAAGAGAGTCTTAGAGCTTGATCCTCAAAGGGCATACTCGGTAGAGCTTCTTTTATTAAGAAATCTATAAAACACTAAAATGAAAGAATCATGATAGAAGATGAGTGATTAACTGAATATATAGAGAGAGAAGTTATGTGAATGAATGCCTAAACCAAGAGAAATGAGTTGGTATTTTTAGGTATAAAGATTACTGTAGCCCGGTTCTACCGCTGTCATTGTAGAATAGAACCGGCAGCCAAAATCAATGGCACCGACCTACAGTAACTAGATCCGAATTTTAAATTACGAAATCTTAGAAGATCATAGGTAATCTTGCTAGATTGCTTTTAGATTTGGTAAGAGAGAGGTCTTTTATTAGTTTTAAAATATTTAAAGGTTTTTGTAAATATATTCTAGTAAAGTGGTTAAAATGTGAAAGGTATACATTTTTATTCTAAGAATATATTTAAGTGAAGAGTTTGTTTATGAGAGAAGTGGGGTTAGAAAACTATTGGTTTAGAACTTATGACTTTTGTTGTTTTGATAAGTTTATGTTTTGTTATTAATCAAAACAAAGAAAGATCGTAAAATATAAATAAACATTTTTACGGTTTATTTGTATTAACAGATTTAAATCATTTATCTTTCGAGTATATTCATTGGATGACTTTTCAAATTCTATTTTGTATGACATTAAATACCCTTTAGCTTTTGCACAATCAGTTTCCACCTTTGACGCATAATTCACATCATGATATTTATCAAGTATAGCTTGGAACTTCTTAAGGTCTTTGAACATCAACTGATTAGTCTTTGACATTTCATTTCTTGCTTCTTTAAAATGGTTATTTGATGATTCTAAACTTTTATTTTTAGTTTTGAAATCCTTAATTTCACCTTTCAATTTATCAACTAAAGCCTTGTTTGATGTTTCCAAAAATTTATTACTGTTTTTGCTGTCATCAATTTCACATTTTAGTTTCTCAATTAAAGAAGCAAGCAAATCACGTTCTTTAGCAAGATCATCATCATCTTGGTCAACCGTTTCTCCATTATTACACATATCCAATGAATCAATAGTGATGTTAGTGTCACCTTGTTCCTCCAGATATGTGTCATTAACAGATTCAGGTTGCTTAGGATGTTCATTTTCAATGGCAAACACATTATAGTTATCATCATTATTTTGTACCATTTGCAATAGCTCAGCATCAAAGATGGGTCCAGAATTGTCAGCAGCATCTGGAGTAACCTCTTGAATCTGTGCCATGTACATATAATGTGCTTCTAATTCCTGATCTTCAGGTTCATTATCAGTATCATCCCTCCAGTCAGCTTGCTTTGCATTCAACTGAAATCCATCTTCCTCTTGCTTACACAATAGCATCTTCTCCTTGTGATAAGCTGCATCCTTTGCCCATTTTGGTTTCTGACATTCCCTTGCTACATGCCCATATTCCTTGCAATTATAACACTGGATCCCAGACTGCTGCACCACTGGTGTACCTACATTCTCCCTAGCCCCAGCAACATTAACTACCCTCTGATTATCATACCCATTGCCTATGTTAATCCTTGGAGTATTATCCTGATTTGCTCTACTGGTGTTTGATGAAGTTCTGAGGTTATTGTTGGTAGGTTTGTAGATTTTATTGAATGATAGAGAAATTAAAGCCAAGAGTTTATCAATCTCCTTATCCTTTGACATTTCATCATCTTCAGCAACCATAGTAGGTTCTTGATCATAAGTGGGTGTAGAAGAGTTGACAATTGCTTTTCCCCTATTTCTGGTAGCAGCTTGTTGTGATTTAGTTAAGGAATTGTGAGTGTAGTGAGTAGGATGGTTTTGAGGATGGTAAACTGGTTGTTGTTGAGCAACAAGTGCAAGTGGATTAACAGTACGTGCTAGTCTTTCATCTCTTATCTCATTGACTTCGTTCTGGTGTTTCTTCAGAATGTCATAGAGTTTGTGATAGGAGACAGTATTTAGCTCTTGACTCTGCTTAACAAGTATCATAAACCTTTGCCATTCTGGTTGTAGTTGAAGTAAGAACTAGACATTCACTTGATGATTGGTAACATCATACTGATTTCTGACAAGCTTGTTCATCATCTTGTAGAACCTTGAGTAATACGATTCAAGCGATTCACCATCCCGTGATGTGAATTTTCCAAACTCTCAATATAAATTGGTTTCAAGATCTTGAACGTTGGTTGATTCACCTTGTTTTAACCTTTCAATGACTTTCCACATTTCACATGCATTTGGACAAGCATCAACTATGGAGTAAATGTCATTATCTATCCCTATGAGAATTATCTGAACAGCTTCAGCTTCAGCATTCAGTTGATCTCGTATGTCTTGTGAAACATTCTTGTAGTTCTCCATATACCCTTCTGTAGTGGTTTCCGAACTACCTTCAGCAACTAGAACAATCTTCTTAGTCTATTTGAATTTGTAAGGTGGATTCTAGAGACAATAGTGGATGAGTTCATTGTTAGGTTTGGCGTCGATGTATCTCTTGATTCTGGATTTCCACTGAACGTAATTACCAGGTGCTAACATTGGTGGATGGTCTTTACCACCTTCTTCCATGATGGCATTGTGAAGAGCATTCGATGTTTGAGTTTTCAAATTGGTATTGTTATTTGACATTTTGATGTTGTGAATGGATATCGGATCTTAAGTAGGTAAAGTGATTGTTTTTGTAGATTGAAATCAATTAACGTTCACGGGATTTTATAAATCTTTGATTAAAACCGAGAAAAGAATCGTATCTTTCGCGAGATTTTAAAAAATCAAGAAGAAACTGTGAAACAATGATTATTTGTTTTTGAAATCATTGTTGAAATTGAAGTACGTGAGCTTTTGTAACGATTAATGAGCTTAAAACAATAAACGGTGCACAAACTTTCAACTTAAAATGAGTACCGGTTGATTAAAACTCAAATAAGGATTAACGGTGCAATTACGGTTCACTTTGGAGGACTAACAGGATGTTTTATAAGAAAAAGGACTAGCGGTGTAAAGTTGTTTTAACAAAGAGAGTTAATAAGCCAAGTAAGGACGAATGATGAATTTAGCTTGAAATCCAGGGACCAAAGGTGTAAAATTCGAATTTTTGTTAATAATTATAAACGATTCCCTCCATTTTCTTTTCTTGTTTGTTTAAATGTATGAATATGATAACGTTTTATATTTTAATCACGCGAAGTCATACGGTTATCATCGGTGAAAACTAAATATACCATGATGATCGAAAACGAGTCATGATCACAATGATATAAGTTATAAGTCCCGTAGTTAACCGTCACACGAACCCAAAAAAACCAAAAATACTTAAAACGTTTATATGATGCTTTAGATGAGTTGTTAATTCGGTTCTTGAAGGGATGTTGCGAATTTGGTTCTTAAAAGAGTTGCTAATCCGGTTTGTAATTAATATTGCAAATTCGGTTTGTAAGTAAAACTGCATATCCGGTCAACAAAGTAAATTGCGAGTTCGGTTAACAAAGTAAACTGCGAGTCCGGTTAACCTTGAGAGTTGCGTATTCGGTGTCTGCGTATTCGATGACTGCGTATTCGGTGTCCTTGGTTTAGTACTATCGTCCTTGTATTGTCTTTATGCCAAACCCCAAATCGTCATTGGCTTTGTCTTGTGCTCAAATCTTAGACCACAAGATAAAATAAGCAAATGAACCCAGAAAATAATAAGTACGAAATAAGCTGTTTACACAGGAAATAAGCCACGAAAACTTTTACAAATAAGTTACAAGTAACATTAAGCAAGAAAACTTTGAGGCTTTGTAAACTAAATACGTTAAAACCCACAGTAAGTTGTGCCTCATAAGCTTATGAAAAAGCAACAAGTACTGTAACAGAGGAAAAACAATCTTCGTGGGAAGTTGACAAAAACAGGAACTTGTTTCCTTTAGACACAACAAAATGCACCCTTGATGATAAGTAGAGTATACAAAAAAGCAAACAAGGTACCCACGTGAAAACTAAGACTAGTGAATGTGTTTTTTAAATAAAAAGACAACAAGGAAACTTAATCTAACTTTTGTAGAAAAAAAACTACGAAGAAAAGAGAAAAAAATAAGTTGAAAATGAGATGGAATAAGCCCGAATATAACCTAGAGCAAACTTTTCAAATAAGCTGTACTTGTTTTACCACAACTAAACACTAAACCCACCCGTGGCGAGTGATATCAAATGTTATCCCAAAACTTAACCCATATCACAACAATTAGCCATACCAATAAGCAATAAGCTAGAAAAGAGATAAAGAAAAAATGGAAAATTAGAGAGAGAAAGTAGAGAGAGAAACAAAGATGGAAGATTAGATTAGAGAGAAGTTTGGTGAGTTACAAATGAACGCAAATGCAACCAACACCCTATCCATGTGTGGAGAGGGTCCTATTTATAGTCTCATACCCATATGAAGTGTATGGACTTTCTTTTTAGGCCGGGCTTGGTTTATCTTGGGCTTTGAGCCCGAAACATAGACAATATTAGATTACAATCCAAGCCCGTTGAACCCGACTAGCCTATTACTTAACAAGACTAATTACGACTAATAAGACCGATAACATTCTTGTTTGACTTATATAAAATTAAGGCTAACACTTTATCCTTACATTTCTTATTCATTCTTCAACCCCTTTAATGCTTACAAGACTTCATCACTAACACCTTGTTGGGTTTGTTCCAGTTTTAGCTCTGTCTTAGTCTGCATTATTCCCTTTTCTCATTTTACTCCTTTTATCAAATCATACCTAAGGAATTTCTAATCTAACTATTGGAATGTCCCTGGGTAGATCTCTCTAGTTCTGGTTGGATCATGGGAACAAATACTTATACTTAACCACCTTATAACTCCGATAAAAGTAAGTACATGGTCTGTCTTTCGATATTGTTCTCATTGCCATAAAACCATTTGGAAAACTCAATCAAGGTACTTGTGATATATATCAAAACAGTTGTACCTTGATAGTTTTACTTTTCAGAAATGCTCCCCCTTAACACATGCATCGATAACTGAAATTGTTTAGCATGGTGAGGAAGGAGTCTGCACTTGAGTCTTTACTGGTCACATGTTAACAAGTTACATATTTTAATCACATTTTCTCCCCTTATCAAAAATGTTAAATCTCTTGATATTTTGGATATCAATTGATTCAAATATGTTTAAAAACTTTTTAGGGAGAAAAATGTTTTGTTTATAAGCAAGCCTTATTAGGAACATTTTAATGCTCCTCCTCAATTTATGAGGGATTTATATATATAGTGTTGAGTACATTAATTTGAAAGATTTTGAATTTACTAAAAAGAATTTGAAAATTTGTACTCAAACACTATATATTTGCTTACTTTACAAGTCTACACTACATATATTACATATTTACAAGATAGTCCTCCCTTTTTGCCAACAATGGGCTTGGTTTATCTGTGGTTTGACGGACCGAAACATGACAGAAATATGTAGATTACAAGATCCAAGAGCCGTTGAAACCGACTAGCTTATTAGTTAACAAGACTAATTGAGACTGAGAATGAAGCTCAGTTAACGCAGAGTGCTTGTTTGATCTTATATAAGAATTAAGGCTAACACCTTTATCCTTACATTTATTATTCATTTCGTTCATCCCTCTTTAATGGCGTTACAAGGCTTCATCTACTAAACCACCTTGTTGGGTTTGTTCAGTTTAAGCTGTCTGTGTCTTAGTCTGCTGTTACTTGTCTCGCTGTTGTTCTCATTTACTCCTTTTCTATCAATCATCATACTCCTAATGAGAAATTTTACGTAAAGTCTAACTGTATTGAAATGTCCTCTGGGTAGATCTCCTCGACTTCTAGGTTGCGGATCATGGGAATACAAATACTCTATCTGATAACTTAAAACTCGACCGATCGTATAAGTACCAGATGAAAAGTAAGTACATGGTCTGGTCTTTCTGATATTGTTCTCATTGCCATAAAACCAGTTTAGGAGTAGAACTCAAATCAAGGTACTTGTGATAGTATATCAGAAAACGGTAGTGGAGAGCCTTGATAAGTTGGGTACGTGATTCAGAAATGGGTCCCTCGCCTTGTAACCAGCATGCATCGTAACGCTGAAGAATTGTTTAGCATGGTGAGGGATGAGGTAGCTTGCTAGACACATTGTGCAGTCATTATGGTCACAGTGTTTACAAGTAGTGAGACTATTTATAAATCACTATTTTCTCCCCTACCCATTGATCAAAATGTTTAAGTCTGTCTTGATATTTTGGATGCATCGAATTGATCTCAAGAGTGATAGTTTAATAGAACGTGTTTTTAGAGGTAGGAAAGTGTTTTTGTTTGGTATTGTGTCAAGATCTCTTCTAGATTAGGAACATTTTTAATGCGCGTCCTCTCAGAGTTGGGACGTGAAAGTAGATTCTATATATATAGTGTGAGTACGATCGCTCAAGTGTTGTAGAAGATGTGTGTGAGAATTTACTGAAGAAAAAGAAGTTTGAAGATAAATTTGTACTCAAACACTTTTATATGTTGTGGTCATTAGAGACTTTACACGTGTAATTGCGACTTACATGTATATTAGCATATGTGTTACGTCAGATAGATTAATAAGAATGGAAAGGGTATGATAGAATGGTGAGTATTGACAAGATCATATGTCCTTACATCAGATCTGAGTGTCCGGTTCACTCTCAAAGTTCGGTGCGCGACCAGAAACTCGCACAATCTTTCTTTAGTTCCTTAGGATCCGCCGTTTTGCAGTCATTTTGTATCAGAGGCAAATCAATCACTCTGGAGTGCCCTGGATTCATCTATTATCCGCTTCCCATTGTCATGGTGTCCATTAGTGCTATGACATTTCTTATGAGGGATGTTTTGTTGAGCAAATCAAAATTGAGTACAGCCTGATGAGTGAGAGTGTCACGAACTTTTTGAGTGCTCCCTTTCGATACTTGTAGAGCTCATCAGGTCGCTCATTAATCTCCTTCTCGACTGCGTGTTAGTAGTTATCATAAACACCCTTAATGGCTAGAAAATGAGTGGTATGGATGCTTCTTTAGACAAGTGATTGTTAGGAGAGAGTCTTTTTGAGGCTAGTTGATAATTGAGCTTCAGTTTGGTAGACTATGCAACACCCAATTGGACATCTTCAACCCTCTTCTTGATGATGAGACTTCTAGTGAACATATGCAGCGCCACTGCCAAGTCAACAATAACTTCACCATTGAGATAGAATAACTTGCATTGAACAACAAGAAGTAGCATGTCCTCAATGTCATTCAAGTGTAGATTAACGAAGTCACCTTCTTTGAACTTGTATAATTGTCGATCAGGTCTTCTCACCATAATTTCCTCCAAATAACCATAACCATGTAGTTTGTTGACCGTCTTACTTACCACACTCAGAATCTTCAGATGAGAGTAGACATCATGTTTCAAGAATCTGTTGAGCTAAGACCTGTAAAATAGTTGATGCTTAGGTCCCCAATGCTTGATTCCACGTTCAACATCTTTGTCATAGCCCACTTTGGTAGCACTCTATTGCTTCGGGATCATGTCTTCTATACCTACTAACTCATACCTTGAAACCTTTATCTTTGTAATTGACATAGTATACTTCCTTTCTGAATCTATGGATTTCAAGTATTCCAGATCGTTATTGAAGAAGTATTCTGAAGCAATGGTAAGATGACCTGGACGACATTTCAGAGGAAGAGGTTTACTCGACTAAAATGGTCATCAATCACCTTTAGGGTTTTCCCAGTCAAGTCTCTCAATCAGAGCTTTATAGCATTCTTCCTTATTGTATTCAAGCTCAATGCTGCTTTGGTAGGTGCCCTTTAGAAGATTAAAGACTGGTCTAACCAAATCTTCTTTAGTAATCTTGTCTAGCTTGAGACGATTCTTTTCAAACTTGGAAAAGTCAATGGGAGTGGCCATAAGCTCATCAAATGTGAGTGGATCCTTTTAAGAAGACACCAAATCATTAAACCAGGTTTGTTCTGGTTGATCATTAACGACTTGACACTTGTTCCACTCTGGATCTCGAGTAGGAGGCCTTGGTGGTTGTTTGAACTAATCATTCTTTGGTGCAGCCTCACCATCAGGATATTCATCAGCATTACCCATCTTATTAGCAATGTTTTCCTCAGCATCTAGTGACATATCATGCACATGTTCTTCATCTTGTTCCTTTGTAGTTACAGACTTACCAGAGTTAGAAGATTTAGGAGGAGTATTACCTTTGGAGGATTCCTTGGATGCATATGATTTTTATGATGGTTGAGTGTCTTTTCTTGGCCTTTTCTTGTCCTTCCCTTGGTCTAATCTAGCAGTAGGGTCTTCATCTTGATCGTCATGCTTTCTCCTAAATTGAGCAGATTAACCCATAGCCGCAGCAGCTTTATCCATGTTATCTTCATCCATAAATAATGATTTTATAAGAGCATCGTACAAATCCTTATGAGATGGATGTTTTTCATGTGACTTGGCCATCATCATTTTAAATAAGATGTCTTTTGCTTTTATTCATTTTCTGCAGTTTTATCAAACGGTGTTGAAGAGTGTTGTGGTCAGTTCTGCTTGGATGCTTGCTCTTGCTTGATCTTAATAATCTCTGAAGAACTTTTCTAAGATTCTTGTTGCTTAAGTTCTTGCTTGAGTTCTTCGGTATGTTTTTAGAGAACCTTTTGAAGTGTGTCTCCTAGACTTGATCCACGATACTTATTTACTACAGATGGTACCTGAGATCTAATCGTCGCAAGAATTGCTGAATAATGATCAACTTGTTTAAGCTATTTAACATCCTTTTCCAATGCAGATACTCTTTGAATATTTGCTGGGAGTGGATCAGGAACTGTAGTTGTAACTGGTGGAGATTCAGTGGTGATTGGTGGTGTAGAAATTGGTGTTGTTGTTTGATGTAGTACATGTAAGATTGTAGTGACAGTGGGAGCTTGTGGAAGAGCCGTTGTGACAGGAGTTACAGTTGATAATACTAGAGATGTGGCAAGAATTGTTTGTTTAGGAATCACTGATACTGGTACTTTAAGTAGTGATGGAGACTTGTTGGGAATTATATTTGAGTTGATAAGACAAAACATATAAAAGATGAAGGACTTAAAAGACAAAGGAGGAATTCTTCAAAAGATAGAAGATTTTGAAGATTCTAAAGATAAACTTAAATGTTAAAAAGATTTATTAATATCTTTATTTGTTCTTATCCTTTGAAAACCTAATATCTCTACTATATAAAGAGATACACGTCATTAGGTTTAGGTGTACAAAATCATGTGTTCCATGTGTACCTAAAGTGTGTGTTACTCATGTTCTACATAATGTAGACGCCTAGGGTTTGTGTGTTTCAGCCTCAAGGATCTTTGATTCATTGTTATAGTTTAGATAACACGTTCTAGAATTGATCATCTAGAATTGGGGCTTGTAGTAGTCAGTATATAAAGATGATGATGAAACCTTGTTAGGCAATAATAAAGAATGTTCTTAATGTTTATTTCGTTGTGCATTCTATTGTTCTTTGTTATTGTTCATCCTAGATTAAAGTTCTAAACAATATGAGCTTCAAAGATCTTTCAACAATTGGTATCAGAGCCTCGTGGCTCTCGATCTAGGATGACTACAAGGTTATTTTGAAGTCGAGTTTGGTGAATATTAGGGTTTATTCACAAAACCCTAAATCTGGTTACGTTTTTGTACAAACCCTAAAAGCAGATGACGACACAACAATATGTATGCGACTTCATGATAATAGCAGCTAAGAGTTCTCATAAACTCTGATTCGATAAATATACAAGGTACAAATTTTTATTATGACGTTTCCGTTTTGAAACCCTAATATGTTGGTTTATGGTTTTGGTTTAACGTATTAATTATGGATTGAAGATTGGTTTAATGTGAATCTGATAAAACCTAATCTATTGGTATAAACCCTAATGTCGATCACTGTCAAAGAAGATTTATTGTGAATGGTTTATGACAATCTGATTGTTGTGACTATCGACATGGTTTAGAAAGTTCAAGGTTTTAATATGTTATTACTGGCGCAACAAGTTAAGAACTGCCAAGCGATATTTATGTTGCTTCGAGATTATTCGTATTGCTTGGATTCGAATTCTATGTTTGTGCTGCTATGTTGCAACTAGAGATGATGTACACATATGTGGCTGTGATTAATCTATATGTGGAGTTGGAAGCATGGTTACAATTGTATTGATCTTGGTTATTCTTGAACCCTTATCAACTTTAAAGGGTTATTTGGAATTCGTTAAAGCTGATGTTCATGTTATCTTTATGCTACCAAGTTCCACGATCTTCACGATACACTGATGCAAAGTTATGTTAGTACTATTTAACGTATTGTTAGTACTAATCTTGTTAGAATTTATACTGCCAAAGAAGAACGTTTATAACAGGTTAGTACGGCTCACCGTATACTTTATGCTGCTAGTTGATTCTTCGTTAATGCTGCCAAGTAAAACAATGAAAACTGGTTACAGTTGTTTGGGAGAAAAGAATGTTAGTACTGTTTGGTTTGTGGCATAGTACTGCTCATTATTATTTAGTATTGCTGCTTTCAAAATTTTAGTACTACTAGTGTGAAGGAGAATGCTCATTAGTGACAAAATAGTGACAGATTTGTTACAGATTTTGTGTCACAAAAGGCCATGGGAGGAAGGAGTACTCTGATTAGTGACAGACCTGAGATAGTTTTGTGACGGTTAAAGTGTTGCTAATTGTTAAATTTTTGGATTGATGATTGGTTTAATGTGAAATCTGGATTAAAAACCTAATCTATGGTATAAACCCTACATGTCAGAGCTCTGTCTTCATAAGAAGACTCTCCTTCATTTGAAGGGTTATATCGGCATCTGATTGTGTGACTTATCGACATGGATTTAAGAAAGTTCAAGGGTTTTAAATATGTTTTTACTTGGCACAACTAACGTTAAGTAACTTGCATCAGCGATATTTATGTTGCTTCAAGATTATTCGTATTGCTTGGATTCGAATTCTATGTTTGTGCTGCTATGTTGCAACTAGAGATGATGTACACATATGTGGCTGTGATTAATCTATATGTGGAGTTGAAATGCCCATGGGGTTTAAATTGTATTATTTTTAATCACAAAGAAGATGGTATGAAATAAATTGCTTGGGTTCTGTCCTTGTATAAAAGAAAGACGCAATCAGGTATTGAATCTTGGTTGTTCTTGAATCCCTTATCAAATTTCTAAAAGGTAGTTATTAGTGAATCGGTAAAGCTGTTGTTCCAATGTTATCTTTTTGCTACCGTAAGTCTCCCACGAATCGCTATTCAACGATATACTGATGCAAAAGTTATGTCGAGTACTCATTTAACGTATTGTTAGTACTATATCTTGTTAGAAATTTTATACTAACTTGCAAAGAAGAACGTTCTATAAACCATGCGTTAGTACGGCTCACCGTATACTTTATGCTGCTAGTTGATTCTTCGTTAATGCTGCCAAGTAAAACAATGAAAACTGGTTACAGTTGTTTGGGAGAAAAGAATGTTAGTACTGTTTGGTTTGTGGCATAGTACTGCTCATTATTATTTAGTATTGCTGCTTTCAAAATTTTAGTACTACTAGTGTGAAGGAGAATGCTCATTAGTGACAAAATAGTGACAGATTTGTTACAGATTTTGTGTCACAAAAGGCCATGGGAGGAAGGAGTACTCTGATTAGTGACTATGACCTGAGATACTGTTTTGTGACGGTTAAAGCGTTGCTAATTGTTAAATTTTAGTAGTGCTTTTTAAAGGAGTTTAAACTGTAGTACTGCTTCTAAAGGAAGTTTAAACTGTTAGTTCTATCTGATATATTGTTTATACTGCTAGTTTGGTTCGATATCAGGTGACACAGGGAAGTTTTGGTTATCGATAACACACACAAGAAGTTTTTGGTATTGGTTTCAATGTTCTTAAAAGTTTCAAAGGCTCATATTTGTATTTATTGGATTAATTGGTTACGAAGAAGGTTAATTATCACTTATTTGAAGTTAAAGTGGAGTTTTTCAGATGCGTGTTCTTATTATATCTTAAAAGGATTCTTGCACCTTTTGAAGATAACTTGTTCATGCTTATACGGTGTTGATGAAGACTTGACAAATCTAGCAAAGGTGTGTGATTTTTCTTATGGTGCTCAAAGCTCACATTTGCTATCACTTTGGTTATGTGTCTCATAGAAGATGAGGATTTTTGTCAAGAGGTTGCGATCTACTTATATTTCACAGATTTATTTATAAGTTTGATGTTACTTGTATAGTACAAGATATAAGACACAAGTTTGGGTTGTTCTACTTCTACATCAAGTTTGTTATACTTAGTTTTCTTCATTAGTAATCATTACATAGAGTTTACAGAATTGAAGATTCAAGAAATGGTTAACATATGGGTTTCAGGGGAAGCTTATTGTTAAAATGTTTAACCATTTACATGCACCACATGAGGTGAAGGTTTTTACTACTGTAAGTCATTATTACTACTGCTAGTTTAAGTTTCTACTGCTCAAGTTCATTTATCTTAAGGCGCATCATGGAGGGTAATTTGAGTTGTTGGAAGGCTGGATTAGAAATGTGAGTGGTTTATGGTTGTTGAAATCAAAGTTGCATATTTTAGTCCCCTATTTGATTATGACAAAAAGGGGAAGAAGATTTACAAAGAAGATGTGCAACTTACAGATCCTTGGTGGAATTGCATAGATCCTTATTCTTTCATATATATTAGCTTCAGGGGAAGAAGCTCGTGCTTATTTTGGTTTTGTCATTATCAACTCAAATATAATTCCCAACAAGACTAAATATGAGGAACTTCTTGTTGGATTTGAATATCCAGTAATGAATTGATCTCTATATCTGCAGAATCTTTAATAGTTCTAACCAGAGATATATTAGAAGAAAGGTTAAGGAATGGATTACCAAAACCAGATGACACAGATAAACAGGAGCTTGTTAGTGGAAATTTCTAGCTTGCTCAAGATTACCCTTTGTTGCTTCTGTCTTTTCAGCATCTGTCTTTTCTGCATCAGTCATCTCTTCATCATCTTTCCTAGTTTCAGAATCTTCAGCATCTTTCATCTCCTCGTCTACATTGTCATTCACATATTCATCACCATGCACAAACTCATCTTTCATCATCATCTATTTCTTTAATATCAATGCTTCTATCATCATCATCATCCTGATCATCTTGCTTCTCTTCCTCTTTATCAGTAGAAACCCATTTAACTTCTTCATCATCAACGTTTTCTTCTTCAAAATAGTTACTCTCATTGTCCTGAACCCCAATCAATGGCAGAATCAGGTTTGACTTTAGAAGCGCCTTTTACCTCATTTAGTACCGCTAGTATAGTACCAGTTCCTTCACTTAAGGATTTAGATATGCATGTTGACTCACCGGGAACCTTTGGTGTAACACTAGCTCCTTTACTTAAGCCTCCAGTATGTGACTGACTCCTGCTAATCTTTCTACTGGATTTGAGTGCCTGCATTGTATCAGTAGCTAATTGTTCTTTAGTAGTCAGAGTTTGAATCCCTTTCAGCTTCTGAGACTGATCATGTGATTTCTTCTTTGACACCCTTGAAGTATCTCTGAAGGTAATACCATACGGTTTTCTTCTAATTGGTCTTCTAGCAGGTTCGGGGTCAGATTCATTAGATAATATTACAAGACGTTCATGAGTTGCTTGAACACGCCTTGCTGCTTCTTCTTCCTCAGCCTCAGTCAAGCTTATAGATTTCCCTAGCTCAAAAGCTATATCTGGTCCAGGAATGATGTTGTCATCAGCAGAGATTGAGACTTTCTTCTTTGATGTGTCTGCTTGCTGTTTTGTAACACTTCAACCAAAGGACTTTGGATTGCACAGCGGAATTTAGCAATTGGGTGTTACTAAATAACACCATTTACCAAGATAATAGAATACAACCCTAATGAGACGTTTAACAAACATGTGTTCCATTTTAATCAGAGTAAAACGCGTTTAGGTCCCCACAGAATCGCAACCACAACCATTACAACATTTGAAAAACTATTGTTTTAAAATAAAGACATTGTATTAGAACAACTTAAGACATTGTTTTTGAAAGACAAGGAACACATAAGTAGTCTTTCACCAAATCCATCACACACACGACACCTCCACGCCATCGTTGCCTTCATCCTTGGTTAACTGGGATAAAACATGTTTAAAACGTCAACAACAATGTTGAGTGAAATTCATAGAGTTTAAAATAGTCAATAAGTAATAATCTTTGAACACATAATAAGTTATCGAGAAAACAAAGCAACGAATGCAATGCATAGCAACTTCTTTTCTTTCATGCAATAAGCTCATGAAACCGAACGTTAACAATACATATGTCATTTCATATGTTAATGTGCCCCAAAACAAGGTATTATTGTCATGTACCTATTACTTTTAAATACAAAATGTCCGTTTGACAGGGTGTTCACAAGGATTCATACCCCGGACAGGGTTGTCAAACCTAATAGATCTATTTAATGCATTAGCGTTTACCTAACAAGGCAATTAACGGTTCATGAAATAAGGGACTTCGACAATAGCTACTTATGCGAAAACAATCTTATATTCGGGTCTAACATACCATAAATCATATGTGTTCTATTTTATAAAAAAAACATGCATCCCCCTCGCGGGTTTTAAATTCAATCAAAAGATTTAAATGCGAGGCTATGAACTCACCTTAAGCAAAAGATCCAATTCAATCAAATCAACAAGCGCAAATAGCTTCACGTCTTAACCGCGACCTATATAATACATATATAGCGGTACGTGACTAAAAGCATAATAACTCATATAATACATACTTGCATCTATATATATATTACTATTATGTATATACAACCATATACTACAATCTTCAAGTGCGATGCAAAATATTTCACTTTGACGCACTAACAATATAATGACACTTTTCCACAAAGTTACCATTTTTAGAAAGTTACCGAAAGTAAGGATAATATAATCCGAACTTCATATTTCGTTATCAATTAACTAACATTACGAACCCTTTGCTCATTATAGACTATATTCAAAAGTTTACGCAAGTTTGACTTTCAAAAGTCAAATTTCGTAGTTGACTTTTACCCCAAAAATAACCAAACTTGACTCGGCCGTAAAACGTTCATTATTAAGAGTTACATGACGATCCACCCAGCGAAACGTAGCTAAAGGCGAACACTATCACTTGACATTATCAAAAATAACTTTCAAAATTTCTCAACTCGCTACGAGTAAGTCAAAATTTTTGGTCAAACTTGGTCTACCCAAAACCTATTAAAACGATATTTTTGACATAATCCGACTATCAAAACATGCTTAACTATCCTATTTAATCATACTAAAACCATCAAACTTTGGTTAATAACCAAATACACTTTCAATAATTTTGGCATTTGAATCTTATAGCAATAATCATTTAACACGTAATATACACAAATTAACCAACACATAAACATAAATAGAAGCTCACAACTACAACTAGATGCTCACAATGCTTTCAAGAAAATCAAACTATGGCTTCCCCTTGGCTTTTGAATTCAGACGCAAGCATAAACCCAAATAAACCAACCTTTTTCAAACAAACCACTTCAAAATACACCCCCTTATACACGAAAATTATAAGAACATACCAAAAATCTAACTTCTCCAAATCTTATTTCATGTAGGATTTTAATAGTGGGATTTGTAGCTCTTGAAACAAGGATTTATAATATGTAAGTAGATTTAATTGCATGTTGGAAAATTGATCGGAAAGTGGTGGTGAAAGGTGGCTGGTTTGTGGAGCTAGGGAGGAGGAGGAAGAGAAATTTTGCTGGTAAAAGTTATAAGTGTGTGTGTATGGTTTCTTTTATAGAAAACAAGTTTAGCACTTTGGCAATTTTAGTCCTTCCTTCCTTAAGCCCTTTTAAAACTAGTACAAGTATTTCTTTTATTAATAAAATCGGCCAAAGACTCGGGTCACACCACGTTAGTAAATATTTTAAATCCGTCCCACAAATTTTAATTTAAAATGTTTGATAAAACTTTAAATCACGTAAAACGCGACCTTTAAACAAGGTTTTTACAAAAACTCGGGGAAACGCCGTAAAATACAAAAATAACATAATCACGCTCTCGGAGCAACAATAAAAATTTTCCTAACTTTCTTAGACGCGTAAAACAAATAGAAACGCAATTACGGCTTGAAATTACCCTATAAATGGAAATTTTCATCAAACCTTATATAGAATAAATGACTATAATTTATTATGTAGCAAAAATAATTATCTTAGCTCGGGATATATGTTGACCTGAAACTCAGGTTGTTACATTCTCCCCTCTTTTAGGGAGCGTCGTCCCGGTGCTTAGCTTGACTTATCCGCTTTTCCTCGCTTCTTCCTTGCTTGTAAAGAGATGAGGGTACTTTTTCTTAATCTGGTCCTTACGCTCCCATGTAAATTCTGGACCTCTTTGCAAATTCCAACGAACTTTAACGAAAGGTATCCTACTTTGCTTAAGTCGCTTGACCTCTCTATCAACAACTTCCACTGGCTCTTCAATCATATGCAACTTATCATCAAGTCGAATCTCATCCATTGGAACAACAATGTCGCCTTCCGCTAGACACTTCTTAAGATTCGAAACATGAAAAGTACTATGAATCCCCTTTAACTCTTCAGGTAACTCCAACATATAAGCTACAGGACCAACTTTAGCTAGAATCTTGAATGGCCTAATGTAACGTGGACTTAACTTTCCACGCTTTCCAAAATGCAAAGCGCCCTTCTATGGCGATACATTGAGCAGTACCATATCACCGACTTCAAATTCCAACGGCTTAGTTCTCCTATCTGCGTAGCTTTTCTGGCGACAATGGGCGGTCAACAAACGGGTTTTAATTTGGATGATCTTCTCGGTCGTATCACGGATCAATTTTGGACTGGTGAGTTGGCTATATCCAACCTTACTCCAGCATACAGGTGATCTAGATTTCCGTCTGTACAAAGCCTCATATGGTGCAGCCTTAATGCTTGCGTGATAACTATTGTTGTATGAGAACTCAACCAATGGCAGATGGCAATCCCAACTACTTCCAAAGTCGATCACAGAGGCACGCAACATATCTTCAAGCGTTTGTATAGTCCTTTCGCTTTGACCATCCGTTTGAGGGTGGTAAGCGGTACTCATATCCAAATTCATCCCCAACGCTTTCTGAAGCGATTTCCAGAATCTAGACGTAAAATGGCTATCTCGATCCGAAATGATCGAAACAGGAACACCATGCCTACACATAACTTCCTTCAAATACAACTGCGTAAGCTTCTCCATACTATCTATTTTCTTCATTGGTAGGAAATGAGCTGATTTGTTTAGTCGATCAACAATAACCTAAA
Organism: Tanacetum coccineum; assembly: GCA_026074375.1. Taxonomy (NCBI): domain Eukaryota; kingdom Viridiplantae; phylum Streptophyta; class Magnoliopsida; order Asterales; family Asteraceae; genus Tanacetum; species Tanacetum coccineum. The sequence continues at coordinate 35,334 of BQNB010014788.1, read as the reverse complement.
TTGTATCATACCCACTCGGCGTTCTTGGCAGTCCACTCACAAAATCCATAGTAATCCTTTCCCACTTCCAAACTAGAATCTCAGGTTGTTGCAGCATCCCAGATGGTTTCTGATGCTCAGCTTTAACCTTCGCACAAGTCAAACACTTGCTTACATACGTAGCAATATTAGCTTTCATATTCGGCCACCAATACAATGGCTTCAAATCTTGATACATCTTGTATGATCCTGGATGGATAGAATACTTGGACTTATGCGACTCATGCATAACCAAATCCCTCAATCCACTGAATCACGGCAACCAAACACGATTTCTAAAACAACGTGTTCCATCAGGTCGAAACTCGAATATTTGCTTAATCAATCTCCCCAAATTCTATGCCCTTACATTCTTCCTTTTCATCGTTTCCTTATGAGCTTCACGAATCTGCTTTGGTAGATTATTGTGAACAGTCATCATCAAAGCTCGAACACGCAATGGCTTATTCTTTTCCTTCCGACTTAAGGCGTCATCCACAACATTCGCTTTTCCAGGATGATATCGAATTTCACAATCATAATCACTCAACAACTCAATCCATCTTTGTTGTCTCAAGTTTAGCTCTTTCTGATTCAAAATATATTTTAGGCTCTTGTGATTGGTGAAAACCACACACTTCGTCCCATACAAATAATGTCTCCATAACCTAAGAGCGAAAACAACGGTTCCTAACTCCAAATCATGAGTAGCGTAATTCTCTTCATGGACCTTAAATTGTCGAGAAGCATATGCTATCACCTTCTCTCTTTGCATTAACACGGCTCCATAACCCTTAAGTGACACATCGCAATACACCATGAAATCTTTCGTTCCTTCGGGTAACGCTAAGATCGATGCACTACACAACTTCTACTTCAATGTCTAAAAAGCTTCCTCTTCTTCTTTTCCCCACTCGTATTTCTTATCTTTCTGAGTCAACTTAGTTAGCGTCTTAGAAATCAAAGAAAAACCTTCAATAAACCTCCGATGGTAACTATTAAATCTAAGAAATTGCCTCACCTCCGTTGGCGTCGTTGGTGCAGTCTAATTCTTAATGGCTTTGATCTTGGAAGGATCAACATGAACACCACTACGATCAATCACATGACCAAGAAATTGTACCGAATCTAGCCAAAAATCACACTTTGAAAACTTGGCGTACATTCTCTCTTTCTTTAGCAGCTCCAAGATAATCTTCAAATGCCTTCTGTGCTCTTCTTCGTCCTTGGAATAAACCAAAATATCATCGATGAACACTATGATGAACTTATCAAGATATGGCTTGCATACTCGGTTCATCAAGTCCATAAATATAGCAGGCGCTTTAGTCAATCCAAATGGCATCACTTGGAACTCAAAGTGACCATACTAAGTTCTAAATGCTGTAATTGGAATGTCCTCTTCTTTAATGAGTAACTGGTAATATCCCGATCCCAGATCGATCTTAGAATACACACTAGAACCTTGCAGTTGGTCAAATAAATTGTCGATTCTCAGGAGAGGATAACGATTCTTGACAATCAACTTGTTCAACTCGCGATAATCTATACACATTCTAAAAGATCCATCTTTCTTCTTCATAAACAACACCGGTGCTCCCCACGGTGATGAACTCAGATGAATAAATCCTTTCTCCAGCAGCTCTTACAATTGTACCGACAACTCTCTCATCTCAGACGGTGCCAATCTATATAGTGCACGTGCAACAGACGCAGCCCCCGGTACTAGATCAATTCAAAACTCTACTTGCCTTGGCGGTGGTAGTCCTGGTAACTCCTCAAGAAACACCTTAGGAAAGTCACAAATCACAGGCACGTCTTTCAATCATTTCTCCTTTGATTTATTCTCTGTCACGTGTGCCAAAAATAAATGACAACCTCGCTCAACATACTTACAGGCCTTAATACAAGATATGACCTTTAGTCGAGACACACCCTTGTCACTTTCAACTATTAACATCTTGTTTCCGTACGGTATACGAACAACATTCTCGCCACAAACAATAACGGCATTGTGCTTGACAAGCCAATCCATACCGATTATGACGTCAAACGTACCCAGCTCAATCGGCATAAGACCGATTTCAAAAATATGGTTCACTAAATTAAAAGTGCAACCTTTCAAAACAGTGTTAGTACTAACTAACCTTCCATCAGCTAACTCTACCTCATAATTAGCTCTTATTTTAACCGGATCGATATTAAGCATGGAACTAAATCTAGTATCCATAAAACTTCTAGCGGAACCCGAATCGAATAAAACAAAAGCATAGCAGTTATTAAGCAGAAACGTACCAGCAACCACATGTGGCTCAGCATCCTTAATAGCATAAGCTCGACCACGAACTTCTCTAACTTCCTCTTGCTTAACCTTCCTTGGGCATCGGTTCCTAGTATGACCTTGCTTACCACAATCATAACAAGTCGGAATGGGCTAAGCATTTGCACCCGTGGCAACATTCTTCTCCTTGCAGTACCTTGCCTTGTGCTCAACCTTTCCACACTTGTGACACTTAATAGTACATGGACCAACATGGCGAGTAAAACAACATTCACATAAAGGAAGTGATCCAAAAGACACCTTTTCATCAGTAGGAGCAGTAATCATAGCTCCCGCGTTCCCTTGCTTTTGGTTATTCTGCAAAGTTTGGCATGAGTTGTCCTTATGGTTGCTCTTACCACTATTATTCCCACTTTGAAAGCTCTCCTACTTTCGCTTCTTTCCTTCCAAAATTCTTTTATCTCTAGCTTGCGATTTCTATTCCATCAACTTATGAGCCATACGCACGACTTCGTTCAGGTTAGCAGGCTTAGAAGAAGTGACTTCACCCTTAACGTTATCAGTCAATCCCTGGATGTAAGTATCAACTTTCACTCTTTCCTGTTAAACCATTCTCGGACACATAAAAGCTAACTCATTGAACCTTTGAGTATATGCAACAATGTTATACTCCTTGACCTTCAAGTTCCACAGTTCTTGCTCCATTCTTTGAAGTTCTTCTATTGGACAAAACTTTGCAGTCATCAATTGCTTCATCTTAGTCCAAGGCATTTGGTTCATAGTCTCTAAACCCATGGTTGCAACCTTAGCATTCCACCAAGTCAAAGTAGGTCCTTGCAGTGTTACAGCAGCAAACTTAACCTTTTTGCCCTCTGCACATTCACTGATTCCAAAAACACTCTTAGTTTTCTTGAACCATCTTTGTAATTTGACAGCTCCTTTAGTACCGTGAAAAGCAGTAGGATTGCACTTCATAAACCCAGCAAAAGTGCACTCACAAACAACAGGTGCGGTTACTTGACCCCTAACTGGTCCAGATCCTCTAGCATCATTTCTAGCATTTGCATGTCTAGCCCGCTAGCAGCGATAGCAGTATTGACACTTTCCTTGATCATTCGACGAATAGCAGCTTGAGTCAAATGTGCAGACTTTAGAGGTATGATTCTATCACGTCACACATAAAACAATCTAATAAGCATTCATAACATGATATACTCATAACATGGTACAATGGAAAATCAATCACAACAACAGTTACACAACATCAAGTAGTAATCAAAAGATAGTCATTCATTTTTCATCATAAAAGAGTTAATACATAGTTGCATTGTTTCATGAAATGATACAAATCGTTACAACCAATAGCACTAATTCTACTAAATGAGGATTTAGTTTAGTGATTACACAATAAAGATACTACAATTGAAACTAAACTACTAAGAATCACGAGGAGATCCTCGCGGCTCAGATGATGGACTCTTCTCATTTCTAATTGAAACATCGATGGCTTCATTTGGTCTTTCTTCAAACACAAATCCTCTACTAATCATCTCTTGATAGAACTCATGAGCTCGAACTCTAGTCTAATAGAGATCTCTCTTGACTCGTTCATTTTTCATACGAAGGAATGTGTTGCTAAACCTTGCTTCTGCAAGTTCCTTCTTCAACTTCTTACACTCAGCTTTGTCTTCAGCATTACCAAGCTTTTCAACCAGCGTTTCCATTGCGGTCGTTCCTGGTTCCATACTAGAACGTACTTCATTACCCAAATCCAAAACCCACTTACCATAATACTCGTCCTTTTCTTTTCTTTTCTTCTCGACCAATGCATGCGCCGTCTTACGGCCACACATTCGTCTTGAAAGAGAAGCCATCCGACCAAAAAGAGAGTTAATGTCCCTCCTCATGAGACCAGGCAATAGACCATCACTGTCCTCTTGAAGAAAAGGAGCAGTAGACGACTCACCTACCTCATGGACACTAGCAGGAACAGTCTTATCCTTGGACTCGATCGTGTTCTCAACCTCAATCACATCCTCAGGTTCTGACTCAGAAACAGGAGGCGGAGGGTTAAGAGGATCCACCTCTTTATAAGGATATGTCAACTTTGGCTCATTCTCATCTTCCTCGATGTCAACTTCCATATCATCTTATTTTTCTTGGGGTTCTTCTTCTTCCTCACATTCTTCCTCTTCTGGGTCCTCGTCTTCATCCTCTAAGACAGGCTCGGGAACAACAGGAACATCATCGTGTTGATTTGGCTCAACAACGGGTACATCATCCACATGATCAAGAGGAATTACGTTCACCATGATAATCTAGAAAATATCATATAATACTTACTTAATAGCGTATCACTTCCTATTCTTATTGGAACACTATTATCAAAATAACAGTTCACATAAAAGCGCAACAAATAAAAATTCACAATTCGTGACATTCTTGTTCAGTATATACCTTAATTATACTTCAAACATATATAATAATAGTTATCATATAATCACATGACATTCTATGCATACGACACATGCATAAATGTACCAATACATAACAATTTATGCATCCAACACATGCACAAATATACCTATACATAACAATTTATACATACAACACATACGTAAATATACCTTTTCTTTCTATATGTAACCAATGGCAACGAGGAGTCTTGGCGTGCGTGTAGAAGCGTTATAGTTTAGGTTTTCAAAAAGACTCGACCTAGTTCTCTATAACCTTAGGCTCTTGATACCACTCTGTAACACCCCAACCAAAGGACTTTAGATTGCGCAGCGGAATTTAGCAATTGGGTGTTACTAAATAGCACCATTTACCAAGATAATAGAAAATGACCCAAATGAGACGTTTAACAAACATGTGTTCCATTATTAATCAGATAAAAACGCATTTAGGCCCCCACAAAATCGCAACCATAACTATTACAACATTTAAAAAACTATTGTTTCAAAATAAAGACATTGTTTTAGAATAACTTAAGACATTATTTTTGAAAGACAAGGAACACACAAGTAGTCTTTCACCAAATCCATCACACACATGACACCTCCACGCCATCGTTTCCTTCATCCTTGGTTACCTGGGATAAAACATGTTTAAAACGTCAATAACAATGTTGAGTGAAATTCATAGAGTTTAAAATAGTCAATAAGTAATAATCTTTGAACACATAATAAGTTCTCTTGGGTAACAAAGCAACGAATGCAATGTAAGCAATTCTTTCTTTTCACGAAATAGCACATGACACCGAACGTTAACCAATACATATGCCCTTTGATATGTTAATGACCCCATAACAAGGTAATGAATGTCTATACCTATTACTTCTAAATACAAAAGTTTGTTTGATAGGTTTCTCAAGGATTCATACCTGGACAGGTTGTCAAACCTAATAGAGCTATTTAATGCATAGCGTTCACACTCACAAGGCGATAATGGTTCATGAATAAGGACTTCGACAATAGGCTACTTATGGCGGAACAATCTCATTTTTAGGTCCAGCATACCATAAAATCATATGTGTTTGATTTTATAAAACAAAACATGTATCCCCCTTGCGGGTTATAAAACAATCAAAAGATTTAAAAGCGAGGCTATGAACTCACCTTAAGCACAAACGTCCAATCAAATCAAATCAACAAGCGCAAACACTTCACGTCTTAACCGCGACCTATATATATATATATATATATATATATATATATATATATATATATATATATATATATATATTACTATTACGTATATACAACCATATACTACAATCTTCAAGTGCGACGTAAAACATTTCATTTTGACGCACTAACAATATAATGCACTTTTCCACAAAGTTTCCATTTTTAGAAAGTTACCAAAAGTAAGGATAATATAATCCGAACTTCATATTTCGTTATCAAATAACTAACATTATGAACCCTTTGCTCATTATTGACTATATTCAAAAGTTTACGCAAATTTGACTTTCAAAAGTCAAACTTCGTAGTGGACTTTTACCCTAAAAATAACCAAACTTGACTCGGCCGTAAAACGTTCATTATTAAGAGTTACGTAATGATCCACCTAGCAAAACGTAGCTAAAGGCGAACACTATCACTTAACATTATCAAAAACAACTTTCAAAAATTTCTTGACTCGCTATGGGTAAGTCAAACTTTCTGGTCAAACTTGGTCTACCCAAAACCTATTAAAACGACATTTTTGACATAATCCGACAATTAAAAGATGCTTAACTATCCTATTTAATCATACTAAAACCATCAAACTTTGGTTAATAACCAAATACACTTTCAATAATTTCCGCACTTGAATCTTATAGCAATAATCATATAAAACGCAATATACACAAATTAACCAACACATAAACATAAATAGAAGCTCACAATGCTTATAAGAAAATCAAACTATGGTTTCCCTTGGCCTTTTGAAATCGGAAGAACACCAAACCCACACAAACAAAACCCTTTTCAATTAAACCACTTGCTAATAACAACAATCTAGCTCTTTTAAACACCCTCTTATACACGAAAATTGTAAGAACACACCAAAAATCTAACTTCTCCAAATCTTATTGCATGTAGGATTTTAATAGTGGGATTTGTATCTCTTGAAACAAGGATTTATAATATGTAAGTAGATTTAATTGCATGTTGGAAAATTGATCGGAAAGTGGTGGTGAAGGGTGGCCGATTCGTGGAGCTAAGGAGGAGGAGGAAGAGAAATTTTGTTTGTAAAAGTTATAAGTGTGTGTGTATGGTTTCTTTTATAAAAAAAAAGTTTAGCACTTTGGCAATTTTAGTCCTTCCTTCCTTAAGCCCTTTTAAAACTAGTACAAGTATTTCTTTTATTACTAAAATCGGCCAAAGACTCGGGTCACACCACGTTAGTAAATATTTTAAATCCGTCCTATAAATTTTACTTTAAAACTTGTAATAAAACATTAAATCACGTAAAACACGACCTTTAAACAAGGTTTTTACAAAAACTCTAGGAAACGCCGTAAAATACAAAAATAACATAATCATGCTCTCAGAGCAACAATATATGTTTTCCTGACTTTCTTAGAGGCTAAAAACAAATAGAAATGCAATCACGGCTTGAAATTACCCTATAAATGGAAATTTTCATCAAACCTTATATAGCGTAAACGACTATAATTTATTACGTAGCAAAAATAATTATCTTAGCTCGGGATAGACGTTGACCTGAAACTCGGGTTGTTACATGTTTTCCTTGTGACCCTTTACCTTTGCTTTTCTCTAGAGGTATCAAGCCAGTGGAGTATTTAATAAAGGTCTGGTAAGCTTCTGTCTGCTTGATCTCTTCAATCAACATCATGTCAGGAATAGCTCAACCATATTCTTGAAAGTCTTCACCAATTCTGTAAAAATTCAATATGCTAATTACTCCATCATCCTTGATAGTGTGCAAACCAGAGCTCGGTTCTTTGGGAATGGAGGGGTTAAGTGAAAGGTAGTGATTGATGATGATTTTTGTGAATCTGAGGTAAGGCATGATTTGAAACAGTGTATACAAGAAAATTCCAACTCTTCAATCGACTCATAACTCTTAAAACTAAAGTTCTAGAGTACAATCTTCTTAAGACTTGACATATTTACTCAGGTTGTGTGACGTGGCTGTTTACTATCATTTTACTATATCAACCATCCCCGGTTAAGATTGTGATAAGGTCGTCAGCTTTCATTTCAGAATAATTATTACATCTACCTATCAGGTGAGATTCATAGCCTCGCTTTTACTCATTTACATGTTTTATAAACCCGCGAGGGGGATACATGCTCGTTACAAACTCTTTTACATACTCTTTTATCTTATAACAATGTGATTACTTTTCAATGACTTAGTGAGTTCATAGCCTTACTTTTAATCTCTTTAATTATTTCATAAACCCGTGAGGGGGATACATGCTATAAAGTACGGATACAAGTGTTTTACCAGACTATATGCTAATCTGATGTATCATTACAATCAATGTCTAAGTTATAAATCCTACAAGTCGTTAAATTTGACTTCAAGTCGTTAAATTGACTTTGGATATTAATCTGTTAGTTTCATAAATCCTACAAGTCATTAAATTTGACTTCGAGTCGTTAAATTGACTTTGGATATTAATGTTAGAGTAATAAATCCTACAAGTCGTTAAATTTGACTTCGAGTCATTAAATTGACTTTGGATGTTAATATGTTGATATTATGAGCTCTTCAAGTCGTTAAATTGACTTTGATATGTAATCGTGGTTGATGGACATAAGAACAAGACCAATCAGACCAAACAAGACAATAATGGGATAATACATTATTACTATGATTCATTGTGATTATTACTAATAACGGGTATATAATAACCTGACCCAAGATCATAACAATATCATTTTCATAATAATTATGTTTATACAATTATTTAATATTAACTTGTATTCAAATGTTTATATCAACTGATGAATATTCACTCTACCCATTGTGTAGACTTTTAGCTGTTTTTCTCAGTGTATTGTGCAAGTTGCTGGCATGGAGTCGCATGGACTCCTGAAGATGGACTGTAATTGTTATTTTCAAAATGATGTTTTAGATTTTGGGACCTGCATTTTGTAAAAATATTTGAATATGATAAATGATAACTAAATTTTTCCAATAACGTCTCTTTTGAGTCGTTTTCTATGATTATGATTGTTGTATCCATGAAGTAATACCCCAGATTAGCTTCCGGACGGCTTATAAGTAAAAATGGGGGGTTAAACAGTGGCATAGAAACAGACTGTGGATGCAAATCCATACAGAACCCCGAAATATGTGGCTGCTTTAAGTTGCTTTGTGCACAAGGTGAGTTGGATTTAGAAATCAAACTACTTGATTATGGGTATAATTTAATGCTTACCAAGATCTTTATTGATAATAACAATACTATTTGCATAATTAAAATATCTTGTTTTTCATTCAAAAACAAAGCATATAGAGATCAGACATCATTTTATTAGAGATTGTAATGAAGAGAATTGATCAAATGTTTCAAAAATTCTTACTGATAAGAATGTGCAGATTTGCTTACAAAAAGCTTTTGATGTAAGGAGATTTCAATATTTGATTGCTTAGTATTGAATGCTAAAATCTTTAAAGTCTTTTATCTTCTTTTGATTTTGTTAGAGTTTTGTATGAATTAGTACTGTTATTCATGTCATTAAAAGTTTATGTTGTTAAGTATAATTAATACTGCTGGTTATACTTCATACTGCTGAGTTTCTACTGTTAGTTATACTTAATACAGCTAGGTATAATTAATATTGTGATAAATATAAAAATTGCTATGGTTTATGTTTTCTTGGTTTTTGGACTAACATTTTGCAGGAAAAGTGAAGAAAAGTGTTAAATTAATGATGGTAAGCTGTTTAGAATGGAATTGGAGTTAATGCTGGTGACTCAAAGTTAATGCTGCTAAGCATAACTTACTACTGCTGGGTTACTACTGTTGGGTGAAAGTTAATGCTGTTGAGGGTATTTTCCATAAATACTTCCATAACACCTTTATTTCCAACAATGGTGGTACAAAACCAATCACAAATGGGTGAACATTTAGCAAATCCAACTGATCCTCATCACACACCCATTTTTATTCAACCATCTCCTCAACCTTAAAAGACACAAAAACCTAAGAAGCCTAAAAGAAAAGACACTTATATATCTCAGTCTAGTGATCCTAGTGACAATATTGTAGATGACGCTGTCCATAAGGAGTTGGGTGACAGTTTGGTGAGGGTTGCCACTACTGCTTCTAGCTTAGAAGCAGAGCAGGACAGTGGTAACATAACTAAGACCCGATCCAAGGCAACACCTAATGAATCTAGTTCCCTAGGAACTACTTCAGGTGGTGGTCCCAGGTGCCAAGAAACCATGAGGGATACTATTGCTCAAACTAGGTTTGAGAATGTATCTAAACATTCCAATGATTCACTGCTCGCAAGAGGTAACACACTTCGAAGTGATGAGGATAGACTTAAACTTGATGAATTGATGGCACTATGTACCACTTTACAAAACAGGGTTCTTGATTTGGAGAAGACAAAGACCTCTCAACATAATGAGATTGCTAGTTTGAAAAGGAGGGTCAAGAAGCTTGAAAAGAAAAATAGGTCAAGAACTCATAAGCTGAAGAGATTATACAAAGTTGGTTTGACTGCTAGGGTAGAATCCTCTGATGATGAAGAAAGTTTGGGTGAGGATGCATCCAAACAGGGGAGGATTGATGCTATTGATGCAGATGAAGAAATTACCCTGGTTAGTGTTCATGATATGAATGTTTCTGCTGGTGAGGAAGTTGTTGAAGAAGTAGTTGAAGTTATTAACACTGCTAAGCTAATTATTAATGCTGCTCAGGTTAGTGATGCTGGTGATAAAGTTAGTACTGCTAGTGCTACAACAACTGTTAGTGTTGCTACAACAACTACTGCTACAACTGTTGATGATATTACTTTGGCTCAAGCACTTGAAGAATTAAAAACTACAAATTCCAAGAAGAAAAGGGTTGTTATACAAGAGCTGGGTGAATCTACAACAACAATATCTTCACAACAATCACAAGACAAAGGTAAAGGGATATGGATAGAACCTGTGGAGAAGAAAGATCAAATCTTACTTGATGGAATGAAACTGCTCTTGTCAACTACAAGTTGAATTTGTATGAAGAAGAAAGGACTTGCAAGAGAGAAGTTGAAAAGGTTACAAGAAGCATTATTGCCTTAGATGGAAACATGGGATGATATACAAGAAAGATGATGTTGATCATCAATTGGCTGATGAAAGATGCAGCACAAGAACAAGAAGAGTGTCTGTTGAAGAAAAATGGCTACATTATTTCACACAATCTTAGAGAAAAGAGGAAAAGCATTTTTTGCAGTTAAAAAGACCAGAAGAGAAAAAAGAAACAAACACACAAAAGCTCAACAGAGAAAAATAATGTGTACTTACCTAAAGAACATGGAAGGATACAAGCTCAATGATTTGAAGTTGAAAGAGTTTGATTATATTCCAAAGATGTTTGACAGAGCATTTAAGAGGGTAAATACATTTGAAGACTTTAGAACAGAGTTGGTAGAGTGCAAAGAAAAGAGAACAGGAACTAAGCTAGCACAAGAGATTACAAAGAAGTAAAAGGTGGAAGATGATAAAGAAACAGCAGAGATTAAAAAGTTAATGGAAATCATTCCAGATGAAGAAGAAGAAGTAGCAATTGATGCTATTCATTTCACTGTTAAGTCTCCAAGTATTGTTGACTGGAAGATTCATAAAGAATACTTTGAGACTAAAGATCATGTACATTTGAGACTTTCCATCAGCTCTTATTATTTGATAATAGCCTTTTCTTCCTTCTTTATGAATCTTCCAGTCAACACTACTTGAAGACTTGACAGCCAAAGGAATAGCATCAATTGCTACTTCTTCTTCATCTAGAATGATTTCCATTAACCTTTTAATCTCTGTTGTTTCTTTGTCATCTTCCACCTTTTCCTTCTTTGTAATCTCTTGTGCTAGCTCAGTTCTTGCTCTCTTTTCTTTGCCCTTCACCAACTCTGTTCTAAAGTCTTCAAATGTATTTACCCTCTTGAATGCTCTGTCAAACATCTCTTGAATAGAATCAAAATCTTTCAACTTCAAATCATTGAGCTTGTATCCTTCCATGTTCTTTAGGTAAGTACACATTATCTTTTCTGTGAGCTTTTATTGGTGGTTTGTTTCTTGTTCTTCTGGCTCTTTTAGCTGCAAAATGCTTTCTTCTTTTCTCTAAGAGTTGTTGAAATAATGTAGACTTTTCTTCAACAGACAACTCTTCTTGTTCTTGTGCTTGCATTCTTTTAGCCAATTGATGATCAACATCCATCTTTTACATGTATATCATCCTATGTTTTAATCAAGGCAATATTAGCTTCTTGTACTTTTTTAGCTTTCTCTTTTGCAAGTATTTCTTCTTCATCAAATACAGCTTGTAGTTTTAAAGCAGTTTCTTCATCAAGCAAGATTTGATCTTTCTTCTTTACAGGTTCTATCAATATTCCTTTACTGTAGGTCCTTAGTCTTGGATCTGATTAGCCTTTTGTAAGCCAATAGCTAACTTGAATAAATCCAACTCAACTATAAGAAGAGACACATGGACTATGAATACTATGTTGCTAATGCGGAATACTTAAACACAAGTACTAAGAAGAATTGTGAAACTAACTTCGTATATTGCTATTGATTTCTATTAGGTTTTGATCCCCAAACACTATGTAGTAGAGTTCCTTTTATACACCAAGGAAACCCTAAAAGGCTTTATAAAACATGTGAAAGGATAATGCATATCCTTTCCTAAGATATCTCCTAAGATATATCTAAGATAACTATTATAACAATTTTGTTACATAACAGATTAACTAGACAAGGCCTCGTACTAACATATAGTTACTGCCAGATTAACTTAGTACTGCAGACGTTGAACTAATGTCTCTATATGACAGATAAAAAAGACTCAGATAACTACCAGATTAAGTCTGGTTACGTTAATAATTAGCTATTACTAGATTGTCGCGCCGCCTCTCTAACATGTACGCTGTCAGAGACGCTTGTGTACTCAGCTTTTCAATTGATGTGTTGTGTGACTTTTATTTTTGTAATGTTTCTCTTCTGTCCTCTATTTCGCACATCTCTCATGTCCCTCTGTGTCTATCTCGGTTGTTTTTTTTTCTGTTGTTGATTGAGTAAAGATAATCATATAGAAATCTTGAAAGATCACAAGTGAATTCAAGTTATGGGGAGAATTGTTAGGATTATGTAACATACTTAAGTCTGGTAGTTATAGAGTTAAGTCTTATAGACATAGTTAAGTCTGCCAATACTAAGTTAAGTCTGGCAGTACTATAGTTAGTACTGGCCTTATCTAGTTAAGTCTGTTTATGTAACAGAATAGCGATAATAGTTATCTTAGAGATATCTTAGGAGATATCTTAGGAAAGTATATCAATATCTTTCACATGTTTTATAATCCTTTTAGGTTTTCCTTGGTGAATAAAAGGAATCTACTACATCGTGTTTGGGGATCAAAACCTACTAGAAATCATCAATCACTATACTAATTTATATACACAATTCTACATAGTCATGATTTTAAGAATCTCTCACCTTTATCTCACTTTGTGTGTGTGTGTTCTGTGTGTCTAAATTTCGTCACTAAACAGTATCTATATTTAGTCGATATCGTTGAGTGACATATAGGTTCTTCCAAAATCTAACAAACTTCACATCAGTCACCTCCATCTCACATTACCCCCTTTCCACCAACTCTCTATACTCCCCCCATACTCTCTCTCCACCCTCCCTCCCCCCCCCCACCCCCCCCACCATACCATTTCCACTATCACTACTCATACCCTCTCCTCACCCCACCAATCAATCCATCCTCCAATCAGACCAACTAACCCCTCATACAAATCATCACTCCTCCCGTCAAAAAAGATCTCTCTAATCTGTGGTCTCTCCAGCTCTAAGACACTTCCTGTATCCACTCTCCTATATCTTATAAATCTCTGATTCTCAGTTATATCGAGAGATAGATCATATATACGTCTTAAAATTTAAACACTCATAACGCCACATCTGTCCATTGGGTACTTGTAAGAAATTGTATATACCCACATCTATATCAATTGAGTTTCTAGTCTCCATGTCCACAATAACTCTTCCACTCCTGATAAAATCCCTGTGACTATGTGTACTCTAGAGTGTGTTCATCTGAGAAAGATCACTCCCCTTAACGACTCTAATGTCTGTAAGAAGAGACTAAGTTACCCCTAAATCCAATACTATTTTATTGCTTCTTCTGTACTCCTAAATATATGTCCTATGCACAGCCCACCTCACCTTAACTCTCCCCTCCCCCCACTCACTTACCCCACCCAATTCACCCCACTGTCTGTGTACAGATCATTGATATGAACACATAAAACTCAGTTTCTAATCTGCATATTATATCTCTCACCAAGTGACTATGTACAATACTGACAAAGTACCAATCAAACTAAGTTAATATTGTGCTACACATGAAATGTACCTATCTGTGTGTGTGAGTTATTACTACCTAGACACTTTTCCAGTGTGTCTTGTTAAGATGAGACTACAAATGCTCAATAAGTGTCCCCTCTCTATACTTCTATGTAAGATACCCACCCAAGAAAGAATCCTACTCTCTCAAAAATCCACTCCTATGAATGTGTACCTCTGTTGTCCAATCATCCCTATTCAGTTCCTCCCCCTCCCCAGTGTGCATGTCACAGTCTCTCACCAATGTGTCAACTGACCCTCATTCCACCTTTTATTTGTCACTTAGTGTGCATCCCCATCTATTAAGATTCTCGACTATCTCCTGTGTGTCTAAGAATCCTTAATGACTCTCAGATTGTACATCACATATAGACTAATAATAACGTATATGTGTACCGATGCACCTTAATTGTATAGCTGTTACACATCATAATTTATTTCTTACTATGCTAGACAGTAATGTAGTAAATGTCACAGTTCATGCAAGAACAATAATTATACAACTGTTATACTCATGTGTCTACTTCTCACCACGTGTGACTCAAACATACCTCTTCGCAGCCTGTATGTTCTATCAGTAGTACACACGCTCCATATACTATATTTACCACTAATCACTCTGAAATCTAGTCACTACCGCTATATGTTAACGAGATCTAAGTCAATCTAGAGAAATTATTAAACCTTATCACCCAGCAAAGACCATATTTCTTTTTAGATAACCAAAACCTATCCTTGTTACACTCAATAGTAACCACAAAATCTCCAAGACAGATCTTTCAAAAAAGTCATTAAACAAGACTAATAAATTAACATACATTAATAAAAGATCATCATCCAATAAAACTAAATTAACATCATAAAAAACATTACTCCTAACCAGTCTCCACTCATCCAATAGGTGTATATTGAGATGAGACTCTACCAAAAATATCACTGTCTAGACTATGATCCACATAGTACTAAGTCTAGAAAACAAATCAACCTCTCTCCTCACATAACACCCTGTACCTCAAATCCCCATACAAAACCCAAACCCATCACTTTATCTCTCCCACTTAGGTTATATGCATGTCCGAAAACCATCACACCTCTCCAACATAAACCCAATCTCTCGACATCTATGTACGCAGAGTTTCAAAGAAACTCCCATCTCCACACCATCAGATATAGAAAGTAACTAGATATGTCATAAAACTCAACAAACAAAGAGGAAACATATCTCACAAATATCTATATAAAGAATGAATAAAAGAGAGTGTGAACAGAGTAGAGAAGACACGAAGAAGATATAGACAAAACCTCTCTCTCCTGAGATCCTAATAACTATAAGTGTACACTACACCAAAATAGTGTGATAGCTCTTCTGAAGGTCTCATAATCAACTAAACTCCCAAACAACCCCTCCCAAAAATAAAATATTCATTCCAACAAACACTGTCCCTCCATGTGATCGTGTTACCTAGTTATCAAAATAGACTGTGTGTGTAACAACATTACTATCATCGAGTCAATAGTGAGAAGATCATTCCTATAACTTCCTTCTACTCTCTCTATATCACAACTCCCCTCTCTCCTCTTTCCACCTCCTCTCCACACCACAATCTACTCTGAACTAAGATAATAGAGTGAGTAGATGTATTCGAACGATGAACCATCTAAATAGAGAATAGCTAGCATAGTGTGATCACTGTGTTCAATCTAAGTTAAGTCTCCTATGCAAGAATCAATCTTTTGTGCTAGTCTGGGATATTGTGTAATCTAAACTTTTACTCACAAATCAACCAAAACAATGTGTGTTTTGAGTATCAGTTTGAGATAAGTGTTCAATAGAATGTGCATCCTATATCTCAGTAATCTAGTCTCAGGAGAGTTGTGTGTTGACTGTGTCACACCCAAAACCCTCTTTAACTACAATGATACATAAATATATTCTTGTCGGATAGAATGTTAAATATGTTGTACCTATTTAGACACCATTATGAGACTATTACTCTCTCTCACCATAGGAAAGTTTAATGATATGTGTTGTGTAGCTCTGATGATGTGTAATAGTAACATAAATTATGATGCGCTATTATTTAGTGATAGTAGAGTTGATATGTTTATCTCTAGTCTCAATCATATTTCAGTTTTGAGTTTTGCTTATCTTACACAAAGCTAAATATATTATCTAATTAATAAGTGTTTCTAGTTGCATTGTATTTGTGAACTGGCTCCGATTGGTGTAGAGCTTCTAGTAGATGCTCGCTCCGATGCTCGTGTGTAGTTTAGATTGTGTGTGCTGTGTTATGTGTTGTGTTTTTAGATGTGTAAACGCGTTGCTTATGATTGTCTATTGACTGTTTCATCAGCATTCTACTCGTCTTTCATGTACTGGTGATGACAAGATCTGTAGATTCTCACATCTCACCCTAACCTGGTACAAATCTTGTATGATGTTCTCATCTTCTAAACGTGAACTGTAGTGCCAGTGTGTATATGTTCCTTTTTATATGCAGCATGAAGATTCTGTGGTCAGTTGACTGGTCTAAACTCTCTGTATCTGTCTGGTCTCGTATGTCATAATGAATGCCACATGGAGATTTGTCTGTTGACCTTGTTGTGCTTATGTTTGTAGAAATCAAACTGTGTAGAGAAGTTGTGTAGTTAGATTCGCTGTACTATGTGTGCTATGCGTAGTAATATAGAGTGTTCTGTGTGACTATAGAGTATTTGTGATCTGAGATGTTGTGGAAGCGTCCTGCTCTCTTTTCTAACATTAGCTTCGCTCTCATTATGTTAAATGGTTTTGTCTTCTCTCAAATCAACGAACCCTGTTTTTTAAAGTAGTACATAGTGCAATAACTCATCAAGTTTAAGTCTATCCAACACTATCTGAAGTGTGTTACCTTTACTGAATCATAGAATCTATTAATTCGAGTCAAAACGCATAAAAGTTCACCAAAGCCCCAAAGATTATATTTTTATATAAATCTCAACACTACTTATTTTTAAAATTCTCTCTCCTCTCTTTATAATTCCACTTTACCCACTTAAACTATTATTTAATTTACACTCAACAAACTATAATTCATTTTAAGATCTGTATTAATTTTCTGTACTAAAATTAACCCAAAAATCTCCATCACTCAACACATAATTCCAGATCTCTAATATTTCCATCCACCCCCCATACCCACAAATTACTTAAACACCACACTATATATCTCTTAAGACCCATATAGATCTGATTACTTTGTAATGAGATGTGTGTCTCTCTTGATACTATTGTGAAGCATGTGTCAAGAAAATAGTAGTGTGAGAGAGAAGATGAATGAGTGTACAGTGAGAGGTCAGGTGTGTGACTAATAGTGAGTAGTGATCCAGGATAAATGAGGTTGCTCGCTCGCTAGCTAGGATGATTAGTTGATGTAGAGAGTTCAGATTGAGTGATTACCGAGAGAGAGATTCCCTCTAAAATCGATAGCATATTGATTTTTGTAAGATGGTGTTTTTTTGTAGAGATGCTGCGTATTGAGAGAGATTAGTTGGTCGTTTGTTTGTTTGTGTTTTTGTGAGAGACGTGTTGTCTAGAGAGATGTGTGGGAAGGAGCGGTGTGACTTGGTGTGTAGAGAGAGAGATGTTGTTGTTGTGTGTCGCGCTAGATGTTTAGAGAGGAGAGGGGGTGTTGCTTTTTTTCAGCGGCCGAGATGAGAGAAGGAAGTTACTGTGTGTATGAATCATAGACTGTAGGTTTTCAGTGGTGTGTGTGTGTGGTGTGTGTGTTAGACAGTTGTTGTTACTCGAGGTAGATAATGTAATCTTATTTGCAATCACTTCTCAACATAGTCTATTCACCTAGAAGAACTCAGTAGTAGTTTTATTATAGCATCATTAACCATTGAATTTCACCTATGCCTATATGTGTCTTTTCTCTGTGTCTCAATTGACTGTGTGTAGGACCTTACATCATTAATTTCACACTATTATACTTTTCCTTCATCTCTCTCTAATCACAGCGCTCAGTACCCCCCCATCACCCCACCCCAATCCCAAAAATCATAAAACTCACACTAACACCTATACCTAGATGAGAGTAGTCCACGTGTTGATAGTCAGTGTGTTGAGCAGTCTAAAGAGTCTGCGTCTATGTCGTCTGTGCTGTCTTGTTTGAATGATACGTGTACTCCGAGTAATTGTTTAAATATATCTTGTTGAATTCAGTGTGAGTGTAGAGAACTTATTTTGTAGTATTAAAGATATTGTCATGTAATAAAAATACTTAATTTCATTACGTATGTGAATAGATCTTTACTCTAAAAACTCATTAAGAGATAGATAAAAGACATTGCTAACGATTATAGCTTCATGTCAATATTTTCTTTAGCCATCTAAAATTATTGAATTGATTTCATACTTTGAATCGATCATCTAATTAACGACTGTGTGTGTGTGTGTGTGACTCTTTATCGTCAGAATTTGAACCTATTGACCTCTCATTTCTTGAGAACACTATTATCTATGTTTCTAATAAAAGAAGTTTTTGACTTATAGAATGAATTTTGTGAGTGTGTGTGTGTTTTTCTCTGTGTGTATTATAGTATGTGTGTGCTGTGTGTCATAGAGATAAACTGTTATAAGTTGTTATATTGAAAGAGATGTGTTTATATGAATGAATCAACAATTTATGTATATGTATAGAGTAAACCACACCCAATATATCTCAATTCCAACACCAGATATAGCTAGAGATCATGATACGAACCTACGCGCACCAAATCATTCGCGCCTCCTCCCCACTCCGCTTCTCCGCGCGGCCATTTGCCTCGATCCTTATTAAAATCTTCTGCATTTGTAAAACACCCCCCCATTATTTAAAACCCACACTTCAGCAGGGAAGCTAATCAGTAGCGGCCCTCCAACACCCCCTCTTCATCTCATGCGACCTACTACTATACAGACTCGATCAGACGCCCGGACTCAAAAGGACTTGTTGGAGACAAATTTAGTTATCATTTATCATATTCAAATATTTTTACAAAATGCAGGTCCCAAAATCTAAAACATCATGTTTGAATGATAACAATTCAGTCATCTTCGAGTCCATGCCACTCCATGCCGCAACTTGCTCAATTACCTGAGATAAACATGCTAAAAAGTCAACACAATGGTAGAGTGAAATTCATAGGTTTGATATACACAGTTTTGAATACAAGGCATATTATTATTATTTGTATAAACATAATAATATGAAATGATTTGTTATGTTCTTGGGTCAGGGTTATTATTTAACCGTTATTTAGTAATATTCACAATGAATCTTAGTAATAATGTATATCCCATTATTGTCTTGTTTTGGTCTGATTGGTCTTGTTCTTATGTCATCAACACATTATCATTCAAAGTCAATTTAACGACTTGAAGAGCTCATAATATCAACATATTAACATCCAAAGTCAATTTAATGACACGAAGTCAATTTAACGACTTGTAGTATTTATTACTATAAAATTAAGATCCAAGTCATTTTAAGTCTCGAAGTCAATATTACTGACTTGTAGGATTTATGATCTAACTAGTTAATATCCAAGTCTATTTAACGTCTGGTAGTCAAATTTAACGACCTTGTCAGTCATGTAATAACTTAGACATTGATTGTAAATGATAACCATCAGATTAGCAGTTAGTCTGGTAAAACACTTGTACCCGTACTTTATAGCATGTATCCCCCTCACAGGTTTATGAAATAATTAAAGAGATTAAAAGTAAGGCTATGAACTCACTAAGTCCTTAAAAAGCAATCACATTATTATAAGATAAAGAGTTATGTAAAAGGGTTGTAACGGAGCATGTATCCCCCCTCGCGGGTTTATAAAACATGTTAATGAGTAAAAGCGAGGCTAGAATCTAACTGATAGGTGATGTATACATTATTCTGAAATGAAAGCTGACGACCTTATCACAATCTTAACCGGGGAATGTTGATATAGTAAAATGATAGTAAACAGCCACGTCACGCAACCTGAGTAAATATGTTGAGTCTTAGGAAGATTGTACTCTAGAACTTTAGTTTTAAGAGTTATGAGTTTGATTGAAGAGTTTGGAATTATTGTATCACCGTTCGGGCCATCATAATTCAGAAGTCATTCAGTAAACGTTTGAGGAGCTAGGGCACTTTAAATCGTAAACCCAACAACTCAGTCAGAACGTAATACCAAGATGAAACTCCTTAATATGAAGCTCCCTAGTATTGTGATATGATATAATCGGTTTTAAGCGTTTTAATCAATATCTGGAAATGTTAAGCACGAGAAGCGTTAATTAAAGTTATGTCTTGTAAGGTTTTAAACATGATTTTATACTTTTTCAAAATGTTACATTTTAGACCCTGGGGTTTGAAAAGTTGCAGAATAGTCCTTGGAGTTTGCATTTTTACGACTTTGGTCCTTCAAGTTTTAAAGATATACCAAGTAAACCTTGTACTTTGAAAAGTGACATAATAGACCCCTATAGTTATAACTTTGATAAAATGACATATTCAGCCCCTTTAGTTATAAGTTTCAGAAAGTTACGATATATACCCCTTGCATGGATTATAATTACAAAACATGTCCAAATTACCATGCAAGCTTATTTTAACATTTAAAAAGATATTTATAAGTTATAATAAACTAAAATATGAAGATTTAACACAACACAAGTTTAAAATAACGATTCGTTAGGCTTGGAAGCAAAACGGGTCAAATTAGGGTTTCAAAACGTAAACGCGCGGATTTTAAGATCAGATTCCTTCAATAATCATTAAAGTGGTTATTTTAACATTAGTTAAGTATGATAGGATAGGTTATAACAATATTTAACCATTATAACATTTAGTTTTAAGAAAAATGCGAAATTAGGGTTTCGGGTGTACGGTTTTGGATCAAAATGGAAATTGAGCATGAATTGGGTTATGAAACTTTAACAAGAGTATATTTAGGATCATATGAACATTATAAGGGTGTAGGAGCAGAATTAAAACATTCAAAACCTGGGTTTGATCTTCAAGGATCAAAAATAGAGGAAATGGGTCGTTTCGGGTAGTATTTCCACTCGTACGCCTTGTATCTTGTTCCTGGGGCTTCAATTATTCAGGGCTTCGCTTCTTAGACTTCTTTAATGATCCTAGGATCATAAGAAAGCAAAGTATTGCTTCCTATAAGGGTTATAGAGGAGGAGGTGTGGTGCAAGTTAGAATGAGCTATCTAAGGTCCTATTTATAGTAGTTTGAAGGCAAAGGAGTTAAGGAACACTTAGGATCTATTCATGGACATGTGGAGCAGCTATAGGGTGACTAGGAGAGGCTATATGGTGATTGTTTAAGGCTAGGAACTAGATTGAAGTGGTGTTGGAGTCCTTGTGGTGCCACGACTTGAAAAGAAAGAACAAGAGCACATGTGAAGCTTTATAATAAAAAACAAATGAATATATTTGTTATAGTAGCTGAGTAAGTAACTTAGGATGCATGTGGGTAAGTTATTTTGCAAAGGAATCCTTTAAAATGGGTTAATATTGCAAAAGAATGAGTTTCGGGTTCATATGAGCTCATAAGGGTTCGAATTCTTGTTTTTGGCTTATATTTTGCATACTTTGATCAAGAAGTGATTAAAATATAATCTTAAGCTTTGTAATAAGAAGTATTA
>BQNB010014788.1:0-12572 GCA_026074375.1 Tanacetum coccineum | reverse complement strand
AAGCAAGGTATAAATACCCCTCTCCACACCGTGGAGAGGGTTGGTCGTTCATTTGGTTCTTTCACATCATACATTTTCTCTTCCTTTCTATCTCTAAGTGCTACAACCCACTTTCTCTCTCTAAACTTTCTATCTTGTTTATTTGTAAGTGATTTGATACATCTACAAAAACCTTAGCGAAAGATAATGTGTTAGTTAAATATATTTAGGAAACGTTAGAAACTTTCCTAAATGGTTATTTTTGTATACATGTCATAACCTAACTAAAAACCTTATATTTTCGTTAAGACATATTTTTATTAAATAAACTAAGACACAAACGTAATTTGATGATATATCATTCTATAAAAGTCTTATTCAACGTTTCGATATGCTATTCTCGCTTCTAAAGCGCGTCATTAATATCTAGGTTGCGGTTAGGACCTTGTGCTCGTTACTTCACACGTTGATTATTTCGTTGCTCACCATTTGCTTAAGGTGAGTTCGTAGACCCATGTTTTTACTACTTTTATAATCATTTAGAACTTTGGGGTGAGAACATTGCTTGTTTTTAAAATGTGGACACAAGTACTTACTTTACTCTTACATGTTTACGTGTTGCCTAAGTTATCGCTAAACCACTATTGCTCGTATTGATGAACCATAAATTATGGAATGTAAGCACGAGTGTTATAAATAGATCTATTATGACTGATAGCCCCCGTCCGTGTTTAGTAATTCTTACTTGTATTGGGTAGTCACGGTGTAGTACCAGTCAAACGGACGTATACCATGTCGAATTGTAGGTGGTCTTTGGTTGGAAACCTATAAGGGCGAGCCTTTCTTAACATTAAGTGTGCTACATACTATGTCTAGCTTCGATGTCATGAGCTTAGTGCAACGTAAATACCTTTTGAGATATTGTATGTGTTACAATAGTTGCACGTTTACAAATCTTGTGGTCCATACTTGTGAAATACTTAAACCTATGAATTCACCAACTTTACGTTGACGTTTGAAGCATGTTTTCAGGTGCTTACCTAGATTTCTCTTGATGTGCTTCATGGAGTCAACATGCATTATGACCTCACTTTTCCAGAAAACTTATGCCTATCATTTAAATACCGTTGTACTTTAAACATCTTTTCAGCTTCCGCATTTTCAACGTATTACTTTTGGGATATTTTAATGACTTAACTATTTTATAATTATGCAAAAGTGTTTATTTTTAAAACGTCCATATAGTGGTCATTCTCTTGTGCTTGTGTTTGAGATATTCATAACGCCACGCCATCAGATTGCCTATTTCCAATGTGACCCGATTTAGGGGTGTGATAGATTGGTATGTAACCTTTGCCCTTTTTGTGTTCTAAATATTTCATTTTTAGTCCTTCGACTATTTGACGTTTGTCAGTTTATTCAGAAATTGTACCGTGTTGACGGTGGTGATTTTATGAAAATTGTGGTAATTTATGGTTTATTGTGAATAATAATCATTTTTAGAGGTTATTATTATGATATTTATGTGCCGGGTGGTTGACCCGTGAATTTTTAGAAATGCCAAAAAAACGAGTCTCGACATGCCCGTTAATGTCAAAATGAGTTTTTGGGAAGTATAAGGTGTAATTATATCGTGTAAAATACTCTAGGTTAATTGAAAAATATTTTTAAGGTGAATAAAAATACTAATTAACTTTGGAAAATATTTTACGATCGAGTTTTACGAGTTTTAAATGAACCCGACACATAAAGGAAGGAGATGAACCCCCTAGGATTCCTAGGCGTGGGTTCAAGTCCCTTAGGAGACAAGGGTACTATTTTTAGCTAGGATGTTCCCCATTTGTACAAATATATTCCCATTTACCAAACATTCTCATTCATTTTTCCTTTTTCATTTTAAAAAAAAACACACAACTAGTGTGTGTGTGTGTATTCGTTCGCCACCAAAAACCATAACCAAACACCATAAATTTTCTAACTTTAATCAAGAACGTGATATTTCGGGTTGAATCTAGTGCACGGGTTATCATTTAAATAACGTTTGGGTTGTCCGGTTCGCGTCGAAATTTATTTTGAAGACCATCTTTGTAAGTCTTTTAAATTTAAATTTTACTTGTCCTTTTGGGTTGCTAGTGATGCATAGATGTTAGTTGTACGGCATGATCATTTAAAATCGAAAGCGAAAAGTTTATAAATGGGCATATAGTGTGCGTTTGGGGTTCGAATAAAATGAAACAAGGATAAAGATTTGATAGTTTTGATATTGTGGTCGTGATGGTTGAAAAACATATATTGCTAGATAGCTTATTTTGTATAATAGCTTGTATAGCTTATTTTGTGGGCTTTTCGTGGCTTATTTTGAGCTTATATGCTCTCGGCTTATTTTGGAATCACAAGGGAGGTGATTATGATTATTTACGTGGTATGGCGTATACTCGTGGACTATTTTATGGCTTACGGTGCTAGCCGAATATATATCTTAGCTTATTAGCTTTTTTTAAGCTTATGGACTAGTTTTTTGGAGCTTTTGGGCTCACGGCCTATTAAGCACAAATAAGCCGTGGCATATTTGTTGGCTTAATGTGGTCCGGGTTATTTTCCTACTTATCAAACTAGCTTATATATACTAATGGGCTTTGGTTTTGGGCTTAAAACGTGTTTTGGATATGTAAAGACCTTAATGGACCCTTGTTGGGCCTTAAAGTCCAATAAGAGTTAACTAATCGTTTTGGGAATTTTGACGAACTTTTGGGAGGTGAAATATACTTGTGATGTTATTGAAAGTCGTTTTGAGAAAGGATTTTGGTAAACGTTGTGAAAAGTGATTTTTGGAATTTGGTCGGAAAGTGTCGAAATGTTGGGAATTTGTTTGAAAATAAGGTTTAAAAACCTTAAGAAACGTCATATAAACGTACGGGTCATGCCGAAATTTCGTAAAAAGTTTACACGTAGAATTTTTACTTAAAACGTGAATTTTATTTTTAATAATAAAATTTTATTATTTTAATAAATCGACTAAAAGACGAAAAATATATTTTTTCCTGAAACTTTTCTAAAATGTTTAGCGAACATAAACGTTTCATTTCGTATAGTTTAAATGATATATTTAAGTTAACTAAGTGTACCGAATGGACTTATCGAAATATATCTATAATTAATTATTATAAACATTTACTTATATTACTTAACTATTTTACGTAAATAATATAAGTATATTGTATTAAGATACGGGTTTGATATAGTACTTTTGGAGTTAAGTTGTCAACCATCACACTACTAAAATGTTTAAGATAACCGTACAACAAGCATTTGACCCCTATGCATCAAATCTTAAAACTGCTTTGGAAATGAATGATTAAAATGGGACATTAACTGGACTAGGTCGTGTGCGGACGTCATTGCATTTTCTTGTGTGATTGAGATTTAGTTGCTTAAGACTTGTTTGAGGTGATTTCTCGTAGCCACTTTTTTTACTGTTTTTTCGTTGGGAGAAAATGACACTCAAATGTGTTTTGAACTGTTTTTCGAAACTCGGCGAAACGTGGTTTTGTTTTTGGGACAATTATGTGCTTATGATTGCTATGTGAATATATTTGATGTGATTTTACTTGCATGTACTGTGTTTGGCATGTCAAGGGTTGTGATTTTACTTGCACGCATTGCGATGCTTGGCAAGGGTAATTGGCAAGGATTTGCCATGTCTAGTGTGGTCCTGCCCTAATATAGTGTTCTAGCTGGTAGGCCCTTTAGGTGCGTAAGTGACATATCGGAGTTGCGACTCCAAAAGCATTGGTATATGTTGTTTTCATGACTAGCAGGGATGCTAGGGCATGGTGATCGACTAGCGGGAATGCTAGGTCGTGTTACATGATTAGCGGGGATGCTAAGTCATGGGTGTTTTGCATATATTCATTGTCATATTGCACTATTGTCCACTATTTTGAGATATTGGCACAACTTTTGGTTCAAGGTCAAACCTACGAGCTCACCAACATTATTGTTGACATTTTTGAGTATCATTTTTAGGTGAAGTGAAAGATGAATAGGTTAGTGATATGTGGTAGTAGGCTTAGGAATATCCCGTGTGGATTTTTCATGCGAACCTTTTCTTGTTTTTTGTTTGGTTCTCAGTATTTAGAAGTTTTGGTTTAAGTTTAGAATTGGACCCCTGTGTGGGCATTTGGAATTGTAAGAGATTATGGATTTGGTTATGATTTGGGACATCACTTGAGGTATGTTCGAGGTTGATGGTCTTCGTAACACTTAAAGTTTATGCATTATAGTTTTTTCTCTATATTGTATCTTGTGTATGATTGCTCATTATGTTGCACTCCCATGTTTCCGCCATTGTCGGGGTGTGACAGATTGGTAATCAGAGCCAAGGTTATAGAGAACTAGGTGGGTTGGTCTAGACTATAACCTAAGATCGTCATTTAGTCGCATATAGGATCTATGTGCGCGGTGTTCCGCTTTTGCGTATTCGCGGTTTGGTACTTTAGTTATGTTAGTCATTGAGATGTGTGAGCTCAATACTAAGTATGACTAGGAAAGGATGAGGATATAAATACGATGGCCAACATAGTTATAAAAGTATCATAACTTACTCATACTTGGTAATACCGTTCACACAAATTGTCATGCCGAAATTTCGTAAAAAGTTTACACTTAGAATTTTTGCTTAAAACGTGAATTTTATTTCTAATAATAAAATATTACTATTTTATTATTTTAATAAATCGACTAAAAGAAGAAAAATATAATTTTTCCCTAAACTTTTCTAAAATATTTAGCGAACATAAACTTTTCATTTCGTATAGTAAAATTATATATTTAAGGTAACTAAGTGTACCGAATAGACTTATCGAAATATATTTATAATTAATTATTATAAATATTTACTTATATTACGTAACTATTTTACGTAAATAGTATAAGTATATTGTATTAAGATATGGGTTTGATATAAGACTTTTGGAGTTAAGTTGTCAACCATCACACCACTAAAATGATTAAGATAACCGTACAACAAGCATTTGACCCTATGCATCAAATCTGAAAACTACTTTGGAAATGAATGAATAAAATGGGACATTAACTGGACTAGGTAGTGTGCAGACGTCATTGCATTTGCTTGTGTGATTGAGATTTGGTTGCTTAAGACATGCTGAGTGAGTTCTCCGTAGCCCTTTTTTTCGTAATGTTTCTCCATTAGGGGAAAATGATACTCCAAAGTTGTTTGAACTGTATTTCTGAAGCTGTGCAAAGACATAGTTTGTTTTTTTGGGACAATTGTGTGCATATGATTGCTATGTGAATAAATGAGAATGTTGATTTTACTTGGCATGTAACTGTGTTTGGGCATGTCAAGGGTTGTGATTTTTACTTGCAATCATTGGCATCTTGGCAATGTTGATTAGCAAGGTATTTGCCCGTTCAGTGTGGATCCTGCCCTAATATAGTGCTCTTGCTGGTAGGCCCTTTAGGTACGTAAGTGACATATCAGAGTTGCTGCTCCAAGAGCATTAGTGTATGATGTTTTCATGACTAGCGGGGATGTTAGGCCATGGTGATCGACTAGCAGGAATGCTAGGTCGTGTTACAGGATTAGCATGGATGCTAAATCATGGGTGATTTACATATATCAAAAAAACTGTCATATTGCACTATGTCCACTGTTTAGAGATATTGCACAACTTTGGTTTAAGTCAAACCTAACAATCCCAACATTATGTTGACGTTTTGAGTATCATTTTCAAGTGAAGTGAAAGATGAATAGGTTGGTGATATGTAATAGCAGGCTTAGGAGTATCATGTGTGGATTTTTCATGTAAAGCCTTGCTGTGTATGTGTTGGTTTTAGTAATTTGGAGTTTGGTTTAAGTTTGGAATTAGACCCTGTGTGGGCATTTGGAATTGTAAGAGATTATGGATTTGGTATGATTGACATCACTTGAGGTTTAGTTCAGGTTTAATGGTCCTTTCATAACACTTGCAAGTTTAATGCATATAATAGTTTTCTCTATATTGTATCTTGTGTTATAATTGATCATTATGTTGCACTCCCGAGTTTCCGCCATTGTCAGGGTGTGACAGATTGGTAATCAGAGCCAAGGTTATAGAGGACTAGGTGGGATGGCCTAGACTATAACCTAAGATCCGTCATTTAGTTGCGTGTAAGATTTTCTTTGCACGGTGTATCGCG
The DNA here is from genome assembly GCA_026074375.1 of Tanacetum coccineum. Taxonomy (NCBI): domain Eukaryota; kingdom Viridiplantae; phylum Streptophyta; class Magnoliopsida; order Asterales; family Asteraceae; genus Tanacetum; species Tanacetum coccineum. The sequence continues at coordinate 6,392 of BQNB010014788.1, read as the reverse complement.
TTTATGCCTTGCCTCAGCGTGTTTTCGCGGTTTTGGCGGCTTTAGTTATGCCAGTCATTAGATGTGTAGCTCAATACTAAAGTTTCTACTGGAAAGATTGCGGATATACAAACGTTCCAACATAGTTCTAAAAGTATCACAACTTACTCGTACTTGGTAATATCATTCACATAAATTGATGTTGACACAATAAGGTGGTATTATGTGTATAATTATATATATAGTAAGATATTCTATATATATGTTAGTCTTCCTACCTACCTAACATTGCCCATTTTCTCCCTCGTGTAGATAATGCCGCCAAGGATGAGGACCCGAAGTGCTCGTCGGCCTGTTGTCGAATCACGAGGAGGAGGAACGGGTGAACGGGTTGGTAGAGGTGGGAGGGTAGAGGACCTAGGGGAGGTAATGATAACCGTATTGAAGAATTGAATGGTCAAGGGAATGACCAAGGGGCGGGAGCTAATGGGAATGTAGAGGGAGTCAATGGGGGTGTGGGAGGAGCACCCGACTTCTCGACAAACATTGCCCAACAATTGCAGAACCTCTTACCCGCCATTCTAGCTCAGGTTGGTAACCAAGGAAATGTTGGAAGTCAAAATGGTAATGTGGTTAATGAGAACATTCAGGAGAACGTTAGGAATGTGTTGGTGAATAGCAACCGGAAGGAGTTCTAAGCTTGTAACCTTAAGGAATATGATGGTAAGGGAGGTGCTGTAGTTCTTACATGATGGATTGAGAAAATAGAGTCCGTGTAAGATATGAGTGGTTGTAGTATTAACCAAAAAGTGAAATACACTGCTGGTTCATTTGTGGGTAAGGCTTTAACGCGGTGTAACTCTTAGATCCGCACGCTAAGCCGGGAAGTTGCTGTTAGTATGTCATGAAATGACTTTAAGTTTATGATGATAAAAGAGTTTTGTCCTAGTCATGAGATGCAAAAGTTGGAAACTGAACTGTGGAATCATGTTATGGTTGGGGCTGGCCATACGGCTTATACTGACAGATTCCATAAGCTGGCTAGATTAGTTCCCCATTTGGTGACCCTAGAAAGTAGGAAGATTGAGAGATATATGTATGGCCTTGCTCCACATATTCTTGGGATGGTGGCAACAACGAAGCCAAAGATTATGCAGAAGGCTGTGCAGATTTCTGGTGCACTGATCGATGAGGCTGTTAGGAATGGATCAATTAAGAAGGTTAAGAAAAGAGGAAATGGGGGGTGAACCTATCAGGATTAGAAGAATGGTCAGGGATGATAATAACGAGGGACTCAGGATTAGAAATGTTTTCGCTCCCAACCGTTTTAAACCCTTGTAGGAAGGAGAATTTCGGCGTGCTTGGCCCAAGTGTACCACCTGTAACTCCTACCATGCACCTAGAGGGCCTTGTCGCACATGCTTTAACTGTAACCGCCCGGGTCATTTCCCTAAGGGTTGTAGAGTTGTGCCTAGGAATGTGAACCCAGTAAATGTAAAGAACACATCACCTGCTCGTGGAGCATGCTATGAATGTGGGAGTACCGACCATGGCAAATCGGCATGTCTTAAATTGAATAGAGCACAAGGACCGGGAGGAAACCGTCAAAACCAAGTTGTTGCTAATAACGGGGGTCAGTGTGACAACCGTCAATTTTCGGAACTTTAAATAACTATGTTACCCTTTTACTTTTCGCGTTTGACTTGACTTTTGACCGTTTGACCTTTTATCGCCGAAAAAAAAAAAAAATCAAATAAAATTTTCCGCGTAACCGATAATTTTACAAAATTTATTTTAATAATAAATCATAATTATTAGTACATAATTCTCATAATTTTTTTTTTATTATTTTATTTGAAACTTAGTTGGCTCGAAAGTGACAACAACGCGTACCGACACGAGACTAATGAAATTTTATTTATTTATCGAAATTTATTTAATAAAAATATTTAATAAATTATCTTACATTTCATTTAAAAGCGTTGGTTGAAAACGCGAACATTTAAATTAAGAGCATTCCGTATTTAAGGTCACTACTATTTCTAATCTCATAATTAATTTATAAATTTTAAACAAGTTACTTTTATTTACATCTACACATTTTATTAAAATCGTCGTTTTAATTAACTACGAGCTAAGCTTAAAACAATTATTCGTCTTGAACCTTACGTAAGCTAAACTTTTCAGAAAAGTATTCCGTTTAATGTAGAATTATTTTTATCATATTCGTTTTCACTTCGTGGTTTCGCCTTAACTCTCGTTTTATTTTACGTCGATACCCGTTAGCCTCAAAACTACCTACCTATCTTAAAATTTATACCCTAAACACTAAAGTTTATAAAATATAAACTTAAAACCACACACCACCACCTCATATGAGGCGTGGCATATGGAGAAGCAATAGGCAAGACATTTGTCTTTGCTTAATCATTCCACTTGCATGTATGGTTTTACAAAACCATACACACCCACTTCTTTCTTCCCATAGTTTCTCTTAAGTTTACACACACTACTCTCTTCTCCCTTGTTGTGCCGAAATTCATCACCCTCAAACACCAAATCCATCAAAAATCTACTCAATCAAAAATATTGTAGCTAGTTGTGATGAATACCTAGCTAGTTTACTTCATTTTTAAAGTGATCAAGAAGGGTTTTGTGCAAGGTTTTATACACATTAGGGGCTGAGATAATTCAAGTACTCATAGGGTCATTGCATGGAGGAATAATGGTGATCTAGGGGTATTGGGTTAAGATTCAAGGCTTGGTGTAAAAGAGTCACACTTGTTTTGGGTGAAAATCATCACTTGCATCATTTAGTGGGTATAAACCTTTACCTATTTTCATTATTCTTGTATTTTCTTGTATTTCATTTATAAATGTAATTGTAAATATGATGTATATGATGATCAAGAGTTATTGGGGTTTTGTGTGTAATAGATTAGGTTAAAAATGGTTAAACCTAACTTAAAACATGGTGGAAATCATTAGAAAAATTATGGCAGATGGTAAAACAGAAGGTTTGACATTTTGAGTGTGATAAACTACTGATTTGATTTATCTAAGTTGTGGACAAATGTTTTATGAGCTAGTAGCAATTTGAATCAACACTTGAATGTAAAAATTGCATGAGATATGACCTTTTTACCAAAAGTAGTCAATTCTGACCTTGCTGGACAGAATGCATAAAAGGTCATGATTGCATCTCGAATTTAAGTAAAAACCTAAAACTATGAGAGGTAGATAAAATCATGTAGATACTGGACCAATTGGATAGTAACCCAATTCATTATGGTTTGAAAATGGTGTCAAAAATGGTAAAAGTTAGTTTTCAGCCAAAAGTGCTAAATTGACCTTTGTATAAAGAAATGACTTTAAGTATATGTCCACTCAAAATTAAGTATAGAAATAACTTATAATCTATAATGTACACTTAAATATGAAACTATAAATGTAAATATTATAAGTACACTATTTATGGTTAAAGAGATATAACTATTTTTATAAACATAAACCTATATAAAACTTTTACGTCTATAACCATACTAAAAGTTTGTAAAGTGTTTTGCGACAAAAACCCGAGGTGGTAGGACCCACTTTTGGGAGTTTTTATATATTGAACCTACTGACCTTAAACTTATATCGACCTCGAAAACCCGAAAAATTTATACAAGTTATACACATAAACTTAAAATAAGCCATAAGACTTAAATGGGCCACTAGACCCAATTACACTAATTATATTTAAAAAGACTTATTGGGCTTAGCATTGGACCCAACCCACTTGGGCCTAATATTTGGACAAAGGCCTGGTCATGGATCATTAAAATTGACCAAATTACTTAATGGGCTTATAATTAGGCCTATTGGGCTTTTTGACCAATTAGATCAAAACTAGTAAAATCTAGCAATTAATAAAATCTAGTAAAAATGACATACTTTTTACTTAGAAAACTTCAAGTGTGATTTAACTGACCTATTATAACTTTGATCATCATTCCTAATACATACTTGTCTATTTTGTCGTCATTATTAATTTTTACCGACATAGAAACCTAAAACCCATACATGTTGTATAGGTTCAGGGGATTACGTTCCAACGACCAAGTCGTTTATGGCATTTTCTATTTTCTTCGGCAATTATCAAGTTGAGTTAATAGCTCGCATTTAACTCGTTCTTATGTTGTTGATACACCGCGAGGGAGATACATGCTTGTTTTAGAAATCGAACAAGGTAGATTTTTATTATCGTGAACGTTCTATGAGTGTCTTGATGTGGCGCCTTCCTTTCTATGAACCGTCAATCACCGCTAAACCGAAGTGGAACGCTTGATGCAATAATAATAGATCTATTTTGGCCTAACGACCTGTCGGGCGTGTGTTCCGTGCGAGGGCATACGTGGACATATTGTATTTGTATTGGAGTGTGTAGCACTATCACTTCCAGGTTGGGCTACATGGTTAAGGTCGGTTCGTGGTCTAGCATCGGTTGTGATTTGTTATATGAACTAAATGTTGTGCTATGTTGTGTTCAAAATGTTTGTTTATAAACTATATTGGAATTCACTCACGTTTTCGTTGAAAACAAATTTTTTTTGCATGTTTATCCTCAGGTATATGCTTGCTAGCTCGGATGGGATGGAATGCGGATATCAAAGGACGTGGACTTGGTGAACTTTGCACATATGATAAAATGTTTTCTTTTAAAGAAACTTAAACATGTTGTGGATTATTTTAAAATGAGTTTTTATAAAGTTATTGAGACCTTGTAACTCTGATCTTTTAATAAAAATTTAATATTGTTTACCGTGACTCGTGAACTTATATTATGAAGTAGCACCCCAATATTGTATTCCGTTGCGTTGTAAATTTGGGGGTGTCACAGTCAGGGTCATGGAAACCAAGGGAACCAAACTAGGTGTAGGGCATTCATGTTAGGAGCAGATGAAGCTCGCCAGGATTCGAACATTGTGACGGGCACGTTTACTTTAAACAATTATTTTGCCACTACCTTATTTGACTTTGGTGCCGACTATAGCTTTGTTTCCACTATTTTTATACCTCTGTTAGGCATAGAGCCTAGTGAATTAGGTTTTAGATATGAGATTGAGATAACTAGCGGGCAGCTGGTAGAGATTGATAAGGTTATTAAGGGTTGTAAATTAGAAATTGAGGGTCATGTCTTTGACATCGATTTGATACCATTCGGACATGGGAGTTTTGATGTGATTATAGGTATGGATTGGTTGTCTAATCATAAGGCTAAAATACTTTTTCATGAGAAAGTAGTGAGAATACCACTACTAGATGGCAAGGTGCTTAGAGTATTAGGAGAAAGACTGGAAGAGAAAGCGAGACTTTTGATGAGTGCTAAGGCTAGCGATAAGAAACAAGAAGAGATTGTTGTGGTTAGAGATTTTCCCAAGGTATTTCCAGATGATTTATCAGGATTGACACCTCTTTGGGAAATTAAGTTCTGGATTGAGTTAATCCCTGGAGCTGTACCGATTGCAAAGTCTCCTTATCATTTGTCACCTTCTGAATTAGAGGACTTGTTAGGACAACTCAAGGAACTCTAGGACAAAGGTTTCATTCGATCAAGCTCATCACCTTGGGGAGCACTGGTATTGTTTGTAAAAAAGAAGGATGGTTCTTTTAGGATGTATATTGATTATAGAGAATTAAACAAATTAACTATTAAGAATCGTTATCCGCTTCCTAGGATTGATGATCTATTTGACCAACTCTAAGGGTCACAGTTTTTCTTAAAGGTAGATCTTAGGTCTGGATACCATCAGCTGAGAGTGCATGAGGATAACATTCCAAAGACTGCATTTAGAACTCGTTATGGATATTTTGAGTTCACAATAATGCCCTTTGGTCTGACTAACGCACCAACAGTATTCATGGATTTGATTAATAGAGTTTGTAGGCCTTATCTTGATAAGTTTATGATAGTGTTTATAGACGATATCTTAATCTACTATAAGACTCGAGAGGAGCATATAGACCACTTAAAGTTAGTCTTGGAACTGCCCAAGAAGGAGAAACTGTATGCTAAGTTTTTTAAGTGTGAATTCTGGCTAAGAGAAGTGCAGTTTCTTGGGCATGTGATAAATGGTAATGGGATTCATGTAGAACCTAGTAAGATTGAAGCTGTTAAGAATTAGAAAGCCCCTAGAACTCCGTTTGAGGTTCGTTCGTTCTTAGGATTGGCTGGATATTACCATAGGTTCATTGAGAACTTTTCTAAGATAGCTAAGTCTATTACTATCTTGACTCAGAAGTGTAAGACTTTCAATTGGGGTAAGGAACAAGAATTGGCATTTCAAACATTGAAGGATAAGTTGTGTAATGCGCCTGTTCTAGCTCTCTCCGATGGACCAAAAGACTTTGTGGTATATTGTGATGCGTCC
>BQNB010014787.1:0-74454 GCA_026074375.1 Tanacetum coccineum | reverse complement strand
CGACAGTCAATAATTGATAAAATACACCTATACAATATAGGTTTCGGTCATTTTATAAATCTTTCGCCAATTAAATAGTCAATAATATACACTTATATATTTTACTTTACCGGGGTAACCCTTTACTCAAAAAAAAAATATACACTTATATAATATAGGTTTTAGTCATGATCCCTTCACGGGCTCGTCTCCCTCCCCAAGATCTCCAACTACAACATCTTCTCCCTATCTTTCCTTTGAATCTCCGGAACAAGTCTCCCCGCCTAACTGTCCAGCTCCTAAAGAAAATAGGCCTACTCTTGAACCACATTAGCAACCTCTCCACACACCATGTTGATCTCCCTCGCCAGCCTACAATCTTCAATGATCCACCTATGATAGTATTGTTGGGATTTTATAATACTAGTAATCAAGTTACCACGAGTACGCGGTGAATTGAATCTAGTTTAATATTATAGATTAACATGTAAATAAAACATATAATATTTACTAACCTTTTGTTTAATGATATATAATTCAATAAACAAGTATAGATCTTGATTCTTGACACTTTAGTGATTAAAATAACTACATCTATGGTACGCTCACACTACACGTCACACGAGCACCTTAGGATGCTAGTGTTTGCTTCACGATTACCAAAACAACTTGTGTTTATTGCTTGTTCTAGATCCGATCCAAATACCTAAGTGGTATGCGTTTGGATTGAACAAAGAAACAAATAAGAAAAGAAAACCCAAAACAAACGACTGTGGGAATCGAACCCAGGTCTGTGAGAAAATAAGGGAACAACACAACCATTGGAATAAATATCCTTTGTTGTACAAACTTCTGTGCGATTAACTTTTATACCGTAACCTTACAGGGATCATTAAGGATTAATGAGACGATCTGCTAAGGGTTTTTGGGAGAGCAAACAAAACAGATAATTAGGGTTGTTTGTATATGTCGTATGTGTTGGAACGACAGAAAAAATAACACCTCAAGGTTGTTTATATAGTTAAGACACACTTTTTAAAAAAACGACACTTGAGCCCTTCCCTTTTTATTTAACGTGTATTTGAAGTTAGTTAAGCGTCTAACGGGAAACTAGCGATCATTAAATACTCTTTGTGAATCATATTATATATTTAATAAATATACACGTGTTATATATATTAAATACATAATAAACGTACTCTTCGTGTATCCGTGTGTGCCCTCGATAGGCTCACGTGTTTCTCGCCGTATAAACGTTACACATAACGACCACAAACCAACAGCTCCCACTTGAGACTTAGCGTAGTACATTAGTTTATACTAACAATAGAAAGCGTCTAGCAACACTCTATTGCTCTAAAAAATACACGAGTTATGATTTCAAGAAACATCTCAGTATAATGGTTTATAGATATTAACATTCATTTATTACAAATACCGTTAAACCATGGATATGAATCCTAATTCATTCATATAGTTTAACAATTTAGTTTCTCGTTATAGATATTAATTCAGATATACTAAATCTAATCAAGAATCATCTTGAATTACCCTTTGGGTGCGGCAACACAATTATTTGATTAATTCTTGAGAGGCGCCAATGGTATCATTCTGCAATTTAGAAAATTGGAGAAACAAATTCTATATTGACTACAAGTATCATGGATGCTGCTTCACATCACTCCCAAAAATAGCCTTTATAACTACTTTATTCAAGATAGCGTTTGACTTATAATCAAAAAGTGAATCCACACATGCAAGATTAACTTGTATATCAAGTCTAAGGACGATTAATACAACCATTTTCTATATCTTACTCATGACAAGGATCCAAAAGTAAATATTCAAAAGTTGAGGAAATCCAATATGCATCTCTTATGAATAACATATGAGTTTGGCGGGAATAATCCACAGATTCAAAATGTATAACCAAACACTCACATTTGTCTTAATATAGCAATATTTTCATATTGCTAATTAACAATGGACAAATTTAGAATAATTAAATTATTCAAGGATTAAGCATGCAAATATAGAACACAATATTATAAATGAAAATGATCATATCAAGTATGTCAATTTATTATTTTAATACAACTGCTTCAATTATTCAAATACTAAAAACAGATATGCATAAGACTAATTACTAAGTTAAAATACAATGTTTCCAACATTAACTCTTTCTGTTAAAAAAAGCTAAATAGTTATCTGAGTAAACTTTCTGAATAATTGTTTCAAATTCACAAATTGTGAAGGATTTGGATGATATGATGAGTGTCTTATTGTACATGTGCATATTATTACAAGTATCATAGTATAGAAATGTCACAGTCGCTTTTATAGGGTATTTGAAGCCATCAACATACATATTAGAGACAGTCATCTCTACAGTTTCTCAAAATGTAAAGTATTCTTATTCGTTAATGTGTATTGCAACAATGCTCTTAGTTGAGCATATCTAGTTAGCAAATTCATCATAAATGATGAATTCGTTCCTTAACTAGGATTGAGTATCCTCTAGCAAAAGTGTACACAAACAACACTATGCCTTATATAATTCGTAAACGGTTGTTTTAACAGTCATCTAAATACTCTTAATTAGATATTGTTGTTGTCAGCTCATCTTGCTCTCATGCAAAAGTAACAACCAGTCCCATACACAATATAATGTACATGATGAATCCTTAGTAAAACGCAAGGTTTTCATCCATGTATTAAATTATCTCAAGTGAAATATATCCTTTAAGATTTGCTTCAATAATATATTGTATTGTGTTGGACTTAATCACCGCATATGTTTATTTCAATAAACATTTATTCTAAAGTTATTAGCTTTATTTCCTAAATTCCCAAAGTGAAGTTTCATTCCAATATTAAGGATTAACATCTAGCTTAGATAGAATGATGCTTTTAATATGTTATACAATATATGAATTTTAAGAAAACAAACATAGTGTTCCCACTTAATGTCAGATTTTCTCAAGCTTATATTATTTTAATCAAACTCGTATTGTAATTAAACTTAAAATCTCAGCTCCTAGATGCATGATCTAATCCACACTTGGATTCTTTTATCTTGTATGCCTTTATACAGATTATTTGAACTCATAACCTTTTTGATTACACACGGTCCTCGCAAAGGTAATCATTAATAAAGGAGTTATGAACCTTAATTTCCATATTCCATATTCATGAAAATAGGTATGAAAATTAATCATCTTTATATAATTAATGCGTGTAGAAAATAAGATTTAATCAAAGTCAATTGCTTGAGTATAATTAAAAATCCTTTTCATTAAGGCATGCATTAATATGTATAAATTTTTCCCCTCATGAGTCTTTCTTCAAAAGAAACGCATTCTAACCTCATAGTTTAATTGTTTGATGAAAGATAAATCAAGCTCAAAATATTGATTGTATTTTAAGGACTGTATCTTATCATTCATAAATTTAAAATATTTATCAGATTCAAAATGTGATAATGCATCTTAGTAGTTAATAGGTTCACTGTGATCCTCTAACTTATATACATCAGCATTGATATTAATATATCACTCAAGTGATGAGGTATTCTTGCGGATTTATGAATGAGAGTTACTTTATACTTTGGTTTAACATTTACATGTTTAGCCTAAGTATGACATCAGCAAATGTATTCAGAAGGTTATGTATTTTGTTCTTGAATATCTTCAAGATCTATAGATGCTCCCACTTACTTTTGTAAGTAGAGATAGACATTTTCATGTTTAACCTCAGTTTGACATCAGCAAGTGAATTCAGAAGGTTGTGTATTTTGTTCTTGAATATTGTCAAGATCTATAGATACTCCCACTTACTTTTGTAAGAAGAGATACTTCTCTAAATACTAAGTATTTAAGCAACAATAAAATATTACTTAATTGGATAACAATAATTCTTTGTACTGTTCTCATCTCTATCTTGTTAATAATATGCTTCATAGGATATTAACAAATTTCAGAACTTAAATCAAAACATAATGAGATTCATCCCAATCCATAAATAGATAATGTCTTGAATACCTTCTAGGTTGAAACTTTATTGAGTGTCCATGACACACGCAAAATTCTAACCTTGATAGATTTTGGAGGTAGAGCAATTAAAGTTATCATTAATCAAGACAATGAAATATCGTTTGTTTCAACACAATAGACATACCATAATGATGTGGTATTCTATGAGTATTGGAATTGTGAGACTCTATCAGAATTCCCTAGATAACTTAATTATTTTTTGATCAAATACTCACCAACTAGGTCAAGCCAAATTGAATACAAAGTATTTTAAAACTAAATGCATGCAATACACGTATATATCTTGAATATGACAAATAACTCTATAACCTGGTATTCAAGAAAAACAGAACATGACTATATACGTTATAAGTCTTTGAATAATTCAAGGACTTATGGCTGTTAGCCTTAATTATTTAGCCATAACAAGAATGTTATCGTTCCTAAGAAATCAAACTAGTTCCTTGTATTGTAATACAGTCGTGTTCAACGGCTTGTTGTAATCTAATATTGTCCGAGACGGCGTCAAAGCCTCAAGATATGCCAGCTCGGCCCAATAGAAGCCCATTCCCCTACAACTAGGCAATGGGGATAATAGAACCTCTCCACACATGAGAGGTTGTTTACCATTTTGCATAAGTTTGTGTGTGAGTGTAATCTTCCATCTCTATTTTCTCATCTAATAAAACTTCCCACTTTTCTCTTAATCTCTTTTCTATCTTTGTTTGCTTATTGGTATATCTTATGTTTGTTGTATGGATTACTCTTTGGGAAACATTTAGTATCATTCCCGTCGGTTGGGATTCGTATTGTTTGGTGGTCATTTTTATTATTGAGATTCTCCATTTCTGGCATATTTGTCTGTTGATTGACCAATCTTTTGTTTTTGTAACACAATATTACAACTTTTTTCTCTTCTTTCTTTCTTGTTTTTTATAATTTTTTTTACCTCCATGTGTCTCCAAACTTTATGTTTTTTTTTTTCAGCACTAATAGCGTGTGTGTGTGATTTCTGTTAAAAAGAAGAAGACTCAAGTGAAAACTTGAACGCTCGAACGAGGGAACACTTGAACAATCGAACGAGGGAAAACTTGATCAATCGAACGAGGGAAAACTTAGACCATCGAACTAGTGAAACCATCGAACTAGTGAGACCATCGAACTAGCGAGACCATCGAACTAAAGAGCCAAACGAGCAACATTCAAAGAGGATCGAACGAGTTTACTCCTTCAAGGACCGAACGAGCTTACTCCTTCAAAGGACCGAACGAGCTTATTTCTATTTGGATCGAACGAGTGTATTTCTGTTTGGACCGAACGAGTAATTTTCCTTTTTGGATCGAACGAGTATCAATATAAAGGACCGAACGAGCAAGATTTTTTGAGGACCCAACGTGTGAAACACAAAAATCTTAACGTTTTAACAAATTTTCGGTATTATGTAAGTAATTATACGTATATGTAATTTTGTGTTAGTGATTTAAGATAAGATTAGGTTTTAGAAGTTAGGATAAGAGAGAAATAAAATTCCTATTTTTGAAAAGTTAGGATTAATAAAAATGAAAAGTTAATTATTTTTAAATGTTTAGTAAAGTGCGTTTACGCAAAAAGGTATACTCAAATAAGCTTAGGTTTTTATAAAAACTTAAGATAAATCAAATAATTAAGTAATTAATAAATAAATAAATAAAATATTATTTTACATGAATACTAAAAAAACGAATTTTAGAAGAAAAAGAAAGAAAAAAGAGTTTTAAAAGGAAACAAACTCTAATTAGATCTTATCTATGATTAGTTGGGGGCCTATAAATACAAAATAAAATCACATAACCCTCTCTCATATACTGTTCGACCGATCCAAGAGAAAAAGAAGAAGAGAAAAATTTAAGGAAACAAGCTTTAAGGTATGTTTAATTAATCTTTGTTAGTTATTAATCGTTAAAAACATGTAATGATTATTATGATGGAATTAAGGTTTTTATAAATCTTTAAATTAATGATATTAATCATGTCATAATGATTAGGGTTTAATTGTAATTGTATGGGTATGATCGGTTAGGTTTAATTCACGTTAAAATCTTGATTTAGGGTAAGCAGAATTTAGGGCTGTGTTTACGACCTCGTTCCTCTTCATTGACTTGTCCAAACGATGACTCTCCTGTCACATACGCTTTGTACTCAGATGTCTTCTGCCGCTTTGCTCTATTCTCCCCTTAAGGATGAGCATCATCATGAGGATCGTCCTGATCTCTTGGGCAAACGGCAGAAGGTCTACATGTAGTTTGTTGTACTTGAAGATTCTCAAACTTTATCTGAAGTGAAAGCCATATTGCTATGTCTTATTGCTGAAACTGAGGATTGTCTTTCATAGAGAGATATAGTTGATATTGTTGTTCTGGAATAGAGAGTGTTTGTGTTTGAGCTGGGTGAACATGAAAGATGTGACTAGGCATATAACTTCGTTCTGACGCATCAACTTGAGAAGGGATCTGATTATCAATAGCTTTTTGAATTTGTGAGGAAATTTCAGCTTGTATATTCCCGCGCTCTTATAAAATGGCTTTAGCAATCATCCGTTCCATCTCTTCTTTAGTTGTTTGTCTCTCCAGAATCAACCCTTCCGCAACATACACTGGAACTTGATCTCTTACCAGCTCAGGAACTTGCTTTTTAACCTGCTCCTTAAAGTGTGTGCCAACCATAGTGGGTAATGATTCGACCATTACTTCTTGGAGATGATCATCAAGAGTATCAAATGACTTCCTTGACAAAAACCTTGCTTTCAGATGTTCAAACAAATATGTATAATGTCCCTGTAATTCCTGAAAGAAATTCTTGTATCATTTGAAATGAGCAGGTTTGGCTTTGAATAATGATAGAAGTCAGTTTGTTTTAGATAAGTTGGTGCTGGCTTTGAATAAAGAAATTCTTGTATCATTTCACAAGTACAATGCTCCTTAACGTAGATCAACTACAAAAGCAACTTGACAAAGATAAATTTCAAGAAGATGGATCCATGGCAGCCTTTTGGGTGGTAAACAACCAGTTCCAAAAGTTCATCGATTCAAAGTTTACATTGGATTATGACAGTCAAATGACAGACACGTACTTTGTTGAATACACTGGACTCGAGGTTCAACACTTCAGAGATACACTACTCCAACACCTGGGTAATGTTAAGAAGTCCGTTGCTGAAAGAACACGTCATCAAAGACAGTATGAAAGAAGGGTGAATAAAAGACAGATGCAGACGCAAGAGAGTAAGATTGATACGGGTAAAGCATTGGATGCTGATTTGGTTGACACAGAAAGCATTAGGACAGACTCAACAGTGCAAGATGACAGCAGCAGGTCAGGGAATGATACAGATGCTGATGATGCAGATATCAGACCCATTTATGACGAAGAGCCAATGGCTGAGGTACAATTGACTGCTGAATGCAATATCTTTGCTATAGGACAACAGCATACTGAGCAACCTGAAATCATTGTTGAAGGTAGGGTTGACCAGTATCCTGAAACATGTCAAGTTAAAAGTCCTATGCTTGATTCATCACCTGATAACCAGACAACTGAATACTCAAAACAATCACTCGAGTCTGAAAATATTTTGCTCAAAGAGACAGTTGCCCAATTTCAAAAAGATTTTTCAAGAATGGAAGCACATTGCATTGCTCTCGAACTTAAATATCAAAATCAATCTTTAAAATCAGGGCAACATGGTCAAATTTTGAATGAAACAAGTAATAAAGCCAAGATTGAAAAGGAAATTGATGTACTTGAAACAATGAACATCGAATTAGAACATAGTGTGGCTACATTACGTAAGGAAAATGAGACTTTGAAACAGCATTACAAAGATTTGTATGATTCTATTAAAATCACGAGATCTAAGACTACAGAACAGACAACATCTTTGCTTGCTAATAATGCTGAATTAAAAGCTCAGATTCAGGAAAAGGTTTTTGCAATTGCTGCTTTAAAAAATGACTTAAGGAAGTTAAAAGGAAATAGTGTAGATACTAAGTTTGATAAAACATCAGTCTTGGGGAAACCGGTGTTACCATCACTAAGAAACCAATCAGTTGTTAGACAACCGAATGCGTTTAAATCTGAAAGGGCTCAAATGTCAAAACAACGGTTTGCCTCCCAAGTTGATGTGAATAAGAATTTGTCAAAACCAGTCACTCAACATTATTTGCCTAAGAAAACAGAATCCGCCTTTGCAAAACCTACTCACATGATTGCATCTAGCTCGTCTAGGAATAGTTCTAAGAACGTGCCAAGATTTAGTTCAAATGACATGGTTCATAATCACTATCTAGATATAGCTAAGAAAAAGATACAAGAAAAAGATAGGAACTCAACAACTAGTGTGACTACTTCTGCTAGATTTCAAAGCACTGCTGATGGTAGCAAACCAAAACCTAGGAGCAACAATCAAACATCTAGGAGTTTGCCTGTATCTAAGAGTACTCGCGTTACGATAACGGCTGTGCCCAAAGTAGATCACTCTAAGAGTTCTAGTTCTTTCTCAGATTCCAAACGATTTGTTTGTTCTATAAGTGTGTCTTTAATGCAAATCATGATGCTTGTATAACAAAACTCCTGAAGGAAGTAAATTCGCGTGCTAAGATTCAATCCCATAAGACAACAAACAAAAACAAACCCGTAGAGCAAATAAGAATTGCCAAGAAACCTGAAAGACAGATCCCTACAGGACATAGGTTTTCAATCAAAAAGACTTCCGCTGTGCATGAGAAAACAATGACACTCAGATCTTGTCTTAGGTGGAAACCGACGGGTAAAATTTTCAGGACTGTTGGTCTTAGATGGGTTCCAACTGGAAAGATATTCACTTCCAGCACAACCAAGGTTGACAGTGAAAGTGAACCCCCACATGGTTTCAAATGTAATATCCCGTCATATTCAGAATGCAAACAAACTCTGGAATGTAAGTGCAGGTACATCAATCATGTTCAGAAAAACATAGTCTTGATATAAGTACAAGATACCTTTAATGGTAATACAACAAGGAAAATCTCAGAGTATGTTGCTGAAAAGCGCTAATATCTCATAAACCATTGGTCAAAGTTGATTCATAGATGACGATACATAAAATGACGTTAGATTACAACATCTCAAAAACCTCGAACCTCAATGTCTAATGACGTTTTGAAAAAAATGTTCAAGCCTCGCACCACATGTTCAACAGAAAGGTTCATCAAGCAGCTGAGGCGAGCGTGAGCGCGCGCAACATCAAATGAGCTGGATTTGCTATTCGGTCCTTTGTTCGACGAATATTTCAATGGAGAAAATCAAGTTGTTTTAAAGCCTTCCGCTGTCACTACTACTAATGCATCAAATAAACGTCAATAACAACCTGATTCAACTTCATCTACTTCAACTCTAGCCACAACTGTCACTGCTAATGGAAACTTCAATTGGTAAATATTTTTATTCTCTCTTTATTTTTTATTTATAAAAAATTTTGAAAAAGAAAATAGAAAAATATAAAACCTAGAAAAACAAAATATAAAATCAGAAAAATTTCAAAAATACCAAAAAGAATCTTCTCGACATGTCTCTTGGAATCGATAACATTTACGTACCTAGAAAGTGATTAACAACGACACCAGGGCGTGTAATAGTTCGTGAACAGGAGTTTCAAAGGCTTTCAAAACATGTCATTTCTAAATTTTTTCTCAATGACTTAATGTACATTTCAGTGCATAACTCTCTCGAAGTCACAGTGAAGTGTACGCTTTCAGTGAGCTAACACTAAAATAGAATATAAGTCCTTATCATCTTTTAAAATCGTTGAACATAATTTTTAAAAAAAGAACTTTCAATGTCAAAATTGTCCTACAATAAAATTTGAGGAATTTTTCCATAAAAAGTGTTTTTATTAAAAGAGAGATGATAGGTTCAACACACCCTTCCGCGAATAATTTTCAAGAATTAATGTACGTAGAATGGTCAATTTATTAAATCAGTTTCCAAGGGGAGCTTTATATTTTTTATTTTTTTTTATTATTTTTTGTAACAAAGAGTCCTACGCATTATCCTTGAGATCTTGCCAGAACATCTGAGTGATACTTAAGTATTCACAGTGAAGATGGAAATCCTGCTTAAGCCAACATCAAACAAGCTCTTGGTAGGTGACTTGCAAGATTCTATATGAATCAAGCTTGTGATAACTGGATATCAATTTTGGTCCAGTAAATGAATTGACGACTTAATCAGAAAGATAGGTAACATTGAATACACTCTTACCGAGTTTGTCTGCTTTGGAGATGTTCCGTGATGAGAACTACAAGCTTGTGAACTAATACATCTAAGTTACAGAAGATCCTACCTTTGAGCTGGAAAACCTGTCAAGGAGATTCTTAGAGATCGCGACGCGCGCAGCGTCACAGGTATAGTATTTATACTATAAAACGGGAAACCGGAGGTTAATGCAACCGAACTCAAGATGAATGACAAAGCCAAATTCATCTTTTATTGCTAACTGTTTTATTTTAGGATAAGACGACGGTGCTTGCCAGCCTCATTCAGTGAAGTCGGATTCATAAACCACATGCTCATACTCAAGCTTTCAAAGTCAATCATTCAATGTCAAGATAGTTGATTCTAATCTTCCCCACCATCAAAGAGCCTCAATGTCAAATAAAGAATCATCAATTAGGGAGATTGTTAGACTTATAATCATATATGTCCAAACAAGAATGTAACAATATGATCATGTTGGTCAAGAGCACAATTGATCAAGGAAGTCAAATCAAGATGATTCAAGTCAGGTGAGGATGTAAGCAAGATAACGATCTCAAGAATTCAAAGTCAAAAGATAAAGGCTCAAAATCAAGATCACAAAGCATGGATGAACAAAGCCATTACAAACAAGACAAGACCATAACAAGACAAAGCATAAACGTCAAATGTCATATCTTCGATGTCATCGGTGTACAGAGGGAGTTTTGAAGAAAGGAGACCTCAACAGTGGGAAGATTGTTTAGCCTTAATTATATAATAAAAAAGAAAAAAAAAAAAAAAAAAAAAAAAAAAAAAAAAAAAAAAAAAAAAAAAAAAAAAAAAAAAGAAAAAAAAAAAAAAAAAAAAAAAAAAAAAAGAAAAAAAAAAAAAAAAAAAAAAAAAAAAAAAAAAAAAACGCAAAAAAAAAAAAAAAAAAAAAAAAAAAAAAAAAAAGAAAAAAAAAAAAAAACAAAAAAAAAAAAAAAAATAAGTCAAACAGAATGATATCGGTCAGATAGAATGTCAAACTAGGTCTTGTATTGTAATAGGCTAGTTCGGTTCAATGGGCGGAGAGTGCACAGAGTGAAGGCGGGAGCAAATATGTCTGTGTTTTAGGGCTCAAAGCCCAAGTTAAACCAAGCCCGGCCCGTTAGAAAGCCCAAGTGCCAAGCTTACAAAGCATGGGTATAAATATCCCTTCGTCACACTTGGTGAAGGGTGTTGGTTGCATTTTCATTCACTTTAAACCACCATTTTCTATCTAATCTTCTTGTTTCTCTCTCTACTTTCTCTCTCTAAGATTTCTTCTTATTTCTTGCTTATTGGTGCTTATTAATAAGTTGTGTTTGGATTATATCGTGGGATAACAGAGGTTGTTCGCATGCTTTTTCCACCTTTTCCGTTGCTAAAATTTCCCTTCGACTCTTCGATAAGTTGGTGACAAGTCCATGGTTCGACTCTTTGTAAGGAGAGAACCTATCTCGATTCTTCTTCTTTCCTTTGTTGTTATCTCAATAGAAACCTTTACTCGAACCTACGCAACGTATTTTTTTTAGTATTCCTTTTTGTAATCCCACACACGGCTCCGGTTTGTGGCAACTTCGTTTGCTTTAATCCAAGTGTAAGTCTTCTCCATCAAACCTTTGTAAGTTGTAGGGAGGTCTGTGGAAAGGAATTCCACAAGGCTTCTTATGTTTAGCCCATGAACGAAACCAGAAATACATTGTTCTTTGTGCAACTCAGGAATTTGAAAAGTATCGTCTGTGCACCTAGTGACGAAAGATCTTGTACTCTCCCCATCCCTTTACTTTATGTTATCTACCGCCAAATGTATCTTTGTAAACTTCTTCTGTGTGTTGAATTATGACCAGAACTTTGCCTTCAAGTCTTTGTAATTGATAATGACGACATATTTTTTTAGTTTTGTTCACCATATCGGGGCGGAGTCTTTGAGAGTATAGGTGAACATATGACAGGCTACAGGCATTACCCATTTCTACATACGAATAGCACCTTCGAAGAGGTGCAAGCAGTTATCAGGGTCCCCTTTCCCATTATAGGAACCCACACGAGAAGGAAATTTTAGTCCATCTGGCAGAGAGTAATCCTCAATCCAGTGAGCAAAAGGAGTTACGCAACCGCTAGAGTCTACGAACGGCCTGTAGGGCTGTAGTTCGGATATATATGTATTTGGAAATGGATTGATAGGTTGTGTATAAAAGGGATAGCTATTAGGGGGTACACCCAAAGGATACATGGGCCCGTTATAAGCGGGGCCATAGTTGCTCATGGGAACCTGCGAGGCGTATCCCCCATAGGGATTAATGGACAGGGACCCCTCCAAAGAAAGGAATTACCGCCCTGATAGGAAAGAGTAGCTCGAAGGCATGACAGTAGTGGCTTACAGGCACTAGGTTTAGGAAAGCGCGTGTGTTAACAAAAGAGTCATAATGACCATTATTTAGAGTTTGTAGGCTATTAGGTATGAAAGGTGGAGCATTGTGTGAGAGATGCGTACTATTAGGAAGGAGATTCCCCCTGAATTAGTTGAAGGTTGAGTGCCTCCATACTTGGAGGTCAAGGTTGACTGTAGAGGTTGCCCGTTCTCATATCTTCCCAGGTAAGGTGCGAGTAATGGAGGGAGGTTTACTCAATGACTTCCACCCTTTTCTGCTCTACGTTCTAAAGGCCTCCTGCCATTGGATACCCTTTTAACCTGGCTCCAATCCTTATTCAAAGCATCTTCGAATTCTATAACCCTTCCCCTAATTCTTTGAGCATGTGGGGATCTTGTTCGAGGACAGGAGGTAGTTTCCCATTACGCGTACCAGTCTCGCTCCCATTTCTCTCTCTCTCTCCTCGTCATATACCTCAATGTAATAATACAATCATGCGAAGTATCTCTCTCCTCTATAACCTCGGAGTTGGCTTCCACGTGAGGATGTGGCAAACACTGGGTCAGGAATAGCCGAGGTGGAGAGTACGATTGGCTAGTGGCGTGGGTTTTCAAGAGACCTAGCTAAAAGTGGAAGCAATTATGGGTGAAAATTCACCCACGATTTTGGACCGGGTTAAAAGGGTGAGGGTCAAGAAACACAGGGGTGTGTATATTTTCTTTCGTTTATACTTTACCGGAAAAATAGGCTAGATCGTTTTATGGTTAATTGACTTGGTTATAACAGACTTTTTGTAGTATTCCACGGAATGGCGCCAGTTAATTTGCAATATTGGCACAAACCCGACTTCGATGTGAATTTTAAATAGTTAAGTGGTTGTTTGCGCGCGAGTCCGCGAGAGCCGTGTATAACTTGTGACAAAACAAATGCAAACACTACCTTAAGTAAAGCGCAGGGGGTGGCCATGCGAATCACCTCCAGCATGAGAGTAAGTATGTGCTTTTGAGTAATAAGGATGTGTAAAGTATGTAAGTATGTATTGAAAGCGTAAATCAAACCTGAGGGCCTTGCCATCTATTTATAGGCAATGAAATAAGATGGAACAAGGCTCTGACATAAACTAGTGAATCGTGGGGGTTCCCCGTATTTTAGGGGATTTCATGTTAATTTACCAATGATCTCTACGCTTGGCGAGAAAGCCTGGGTAGAGAGAAGAACGTGGGTTTTGACCTAATCATATGTTACCTCTGCCCTAGTTCCGTCAAAGGAGGCACCACGGAGGGCGTTGACCATCGCGTGGCAAATTCCCATACTGGTAACCATCCAAGAGATGATTTTATGCCACTAAAACTATTCGAATGTTTCTAGGATCAATAAGGAGAATACCCTTTCGTCTCGAGAGTCAGGGGAGGCATTCGAGTCGGAGGGATGTGAGTATGTAATCACTTCATTTTTTATAGAATTCCTATACGTCATGTTGAATGATGTTTTCACACAAATAATATAATATATAATAAAAAATAATAAAATATATATAGAGTCTAAAAATCCAACAAGATCAAAAAAAAAATTTAACCGAGAAGTAGTATAGAATGTTCCCGGTCGTTATCCCAACGAGGCTGTACTTGGAAAATCGATACAATCAAGATTGAGTTTGAAGGAAGTATTGATTGAGAAGGTGGAAAAGTCAAATTAGATGATAACGAATAAAAACGTTTAAGAAAAACCTAGAAATTACGAAATTAAACTAGAAAACGAGAGCACGAATCCGCGAGCGCGCGCAAGGTATAAAAACCTAAATCTTAAAATAACCCTACGAAGAAATTTTTTTAATTCTAGAAAAAAAAACTACTCTAGATGACACCAATAACGAAGAAATGAAAAAGACTAGCTCGAAAACGGAGTTCGTTTTGACTCCAAAAACTAGTCAAAACAAAATCCCGCACCCGACCGCTTCTTTAAAAAAGTAAAAAGTTGAAAAATACCCTACGAAAATTTTTATTTAATTTTTCCCTACAAACTATATGACAAAAGAAAATTTTCTAAAAAAAAGGGGCAAAATATTTTATGATAATTAGTATTATTTTAGATTTAAATAAACTTTTAAACGAAAAAATTATAAAAATTATTAACTATTTCTAAAAATCTGAAAAAATTTTCTAAAAATACTTTACACCTTAACAATCCTACGAAAAATAAAAAACACAAAGTTGCTTAACAAATAAGCCCCGAATAAGCTGTTTTCAGCTTTATAAGCTTATTTGCCAAAAACACCCTTATAAATTAAATCCCTCGAGTCTTTAACGAAAAAGACCCAAGGGCGCAGTGGAAAAGTGTAGGTGTTATAAAGGGGAATTTATCCGATTGGGTCCACGGGGTTGCGATTCTTGCTCACCCGACCAATTGTCTTTCCCCTTTTTTTTAAAAACATCAAAGAAGCAAAGTTTGTTAACTCGTGGGTGCTTAACAACTTTGTCTTCTACAACTTTTTACGAAAGCTTGAATAAGCTTAAAAAAAAGCTTAAACTTCGGACAGTAGACTTAAAATGCTTAAAAGTGAGAAAAAATGGCTAAGTCTTTTTGGAACATTGGTCGAATAAGCTAAGACTTGGACAATATAAGCTAAAAAGGATCTAACTAATCTAGACAAGCTTTAAAAAGGCTAAGTGCTTAAACCTAATAAGCTGGAAAAAGCTTATGATGACAGAAACTTAATAAAGCTTAAAGGACTAAAAAAATCTAAAGTGGGCATTCAAATAAGCTAGAAAAAGGGAAGTAAGCAAGCAAGACTATCAACTTTTACCTAAAAAGCTGTGAGGGCACAAGTGGGCTTATGAAATAAGCTGAAAATGCTAAAAGTACAAAATAAGCAATCCCTAAACCTAAGTTATGCAAACACAGTCAAAAGCCAAGTGTGGGCTTAAAAATAAGCCAACTAACAAGCTAAATAAGGTCTGAAACTTAACAAGCTTATACAAGAGCTTATAAGCTCTTAAAATAAGCCAAGAGATTGGGCTTAATAACACAATAAGACAAAGAAAAAGGAGCTTAAAATCTCCCCTTTGCACCAGGGGAGATTTAAGCTTAACTTGAGTAGCTTATTTGACAGCTTATTAAAAGCTGTCAAATAAGCTCAAATTGAAAAGTTAACTGAAAACAGCTAAAGTCTACTAGCTTGTGGACTTGTGCAACAAGTTTTGAGCTTAAAAAAAAGGTTTTACTTGCTGAATTTGATAGGTGAAAAAGGTCTTTTGGGCTTTTTAAAAAAATCTAAGGCCATTTATGAAGTGTGCCAAAAGATAAAACGTTAGTCGATTAGATTTGGATACTGGATTCCCAAAATGAAGCTGAGGATGTGAAACTCATGTGATCGGAGGACAAAACCGCGAGCACGAGAGTCATCACAATCCGGGCAATCTTGGACAATAAACCACAAAACACAAAACACGGGTAATGGTAGAGGCGAGCCTCATCACAACACAAAACACTTATTAGCATAAAGAAAGAAGATAGACTGGATAAGCATGGGTTGCCACCCACGAAGCGCCTTGTTTTTGTTAACCGAGTCACAAGCTCGACTCGACCCCGAATTCATTGGTCCATGGGGGAGCAAGTGGAAGATAAAATCATCATCGGACTTTCATTCAAGTGGTTTGGATAAACATTGAATTTCATGAAAGTTCCACTCCGATGAGATACATCCGGCATAAAAGAATGATAAATTGAAATGCCGGGATCAAAAATGGTATCTTCATTCCTGGTGGAGAGAAGATATGGAGGGACAACGGGATACGTGAGAAAAGCAAGAAAGATCCATACAACATAAGCGAAGAGAGAAGATTGGTCATCCTCTAATGGTACATTCACATTAGTTGTAGACACATTCTTACGAATCCCGGGGTCAATAGAAGTCAAATCTCCCGGATCGGGCTCAATCTTAAATTTGAAACATTCAAGATTCGGAAGAGACATGATGTGAGTGAGTTCCTCGGCGAACTCCTCATGATTAAAGTCACTCCTATCGGCAGGAGGAAACTGATCATTCGAAAGATCAAAGATAAACGAATCATATTGAGAAAAATCAACATGAGTAGTGGTACTGCCACTTATGCCACTACTAATCTCTTCCAGATTAGAGCAAAAAGTTTTAGTTTTAGGCAAAGAATTATCAACGGTATTAGTCTCCTCCAAGAAAAGGTTAAGAGATGTGGAGGAAGACTTGGTCATAACATCGGAAGATGGAGTGGGATTATCTTTTAATGCTTCGATCTTAGCAATGAGAAGATTGATTTTCAACAATTTTTCATGAAGGATATCATCTTTGATTGTTAAAAGAATATCATCGTCAATCCCTCCAACTTCAGAGCTGATAACAATCTCAACCACTCTAAGCTGACCAAGATCTTATCCTCGGCATGTGAATGCATCGACATAAATCGATGTTTTCATAAGAATCGTCATCACTCAAAGGTAATCTTTGGTGGAATCGGATTGACAGTTTCAGAATCATCTTTAAGAGTTTTCGCAGAGGCGTGAATAGGAAAGAGGTATATACATTAAATTTTCAATAAAACGGATATCTTCCTTCGGATTGAGGTCGGCTTCAACAATTCCCGATGGAATTGGAGCGATAAGAGCGAGTTCACCAGCGAACTCCTCGATAAGGAAATCAATCTTAGGAGAAGATATCACGTTATCATGATTAAGCACGGATTCAATCAGATAGATTCGGCATTAAATGATCATTACTCATTCCGGATAGGAATTGAAATGATATCATCTAACTCTTCATCCTTTTTCAGAGAATAATCATCATAAAACGGCGCAATTCACATTCTCCTTGGATATTACATTCGGACTCATATGGGGTTACATGACAAGGTCTCAACACTAGACTTTTTTTATTTCATCCGATTCCGTTTTGGAATATTAGTGTCGAGATGCTCATCCTCCATTATAAGAGAGTTTGTTTATTGGTTAATAGGGATGATTGACGGAGCGAGAATTTCTTGAGATATTTTGTGTAGAAAAGAAATACTTCGTCGTCATCATCATTGAGCAAATGGGAATCTTCCCAATATTGATCATTTAGCGCTTGATCTTTCGCAATTGCTTATCTTCTTCTTCTATTTGCAAATATTGACCAACCATATCATCATATGGTGTCATTTGTTCCATAAGCTTATTTTGAGAATGAGGAAGATCATTTTAAGCATTAAAGATTCGGATGATTGACGGTATATGCAGGGGAGTTGACAATTGGTCAAAGCCGAAAGAATTATGAATCATAAAAAAGAATTTTTCTCATGATTTATAGTCTTCATTCATCGGTTGACATTGAAAAAGTCTAATGAGGACCCCGCCATTTTCACAACATAAGGGGAATATTGTTGTTAAATTCATTGAATATCTTGCGGGAATTAAAATCTTGATTGTAACTCGGTTACGGTTCGATACAATGAACAGAACTTGAGGTGTACAATAGTGACCATAACGAGCATCGTTCACGCAAAATTCAAAAGAATACATAGGAGGTTGTGGAGGTTTTTTGGTGTTAAAAAACGTTGGAGAGAACCATCAACAAAGTTGGGTTTTGAAACGTTATAAGGTATATGAATTTTCTTTTTCGGAAAATAGCACGTCGATCAAAAACTTAGCAAAGTTTTGGGAGCTCACTCAATGGTTGGATTGCATGGGATTCCGGTATAATTTTAAATTAAGATATATCGGAGCTTTCAGAGGACAATTATAACCAATATGAGCACATTCCCCATAAAACTTACAAGTGCATCGTTGACAAAAGATTCCATCTAACGAATCACCACACTCGTAACAACAATTGTGGTTAATTTGTGGAGGACTTTGCGGAGGAAATTTTCACGGGATCCTGTTTTGACAACGAATGGGCTTCTAGGAACAAAACAACGTTGGTTTATCGTCATGGATGACTCGTAAGTGTTTAGAAGGTCTTGGTAATTCCATTTTCATGACAAATTGTAAACCAAACTTCTTTTAGTTTCTTCTCCATAGTAGCACATCGCTTGACAATTTGACCATCAACCGGGTTTCCACTCTTTGCGACAATCACGAAGGGGTTGTTGGGAGAGTCCGGGGGTTACAACATATATCCTTTATTATACAAAGATCACAAGACGAACTACTCGTTATCGTGAAGAGGGAGGCTTCAAAAACGATAATCGAGTGACGCCATAAGAAATAAACAATATAGAGGGTTAAGAAAAGATTAATGGGATAAAGAACAAAAAAGAGATTATTTTAGGTTTTCTAGGGTTTTTTTTAAACATTATATTTTATTAAAGGACAAACGAGATCAATAACTTAAACCTAATATATCACAAGCTCACGGTAAGCTCTTTAAAAGATGTTAATTTTCAAGTATGAGCGATATCGCATTAGTGACACAAAAGGCAAGTTTTTGAAACTTTGGTTCGGGAACTTATTAATGGATAATACTTCAGTTGAAAGTATTATATGTTGGTGTTCATTTACCAACTTGGTGATTTTTATTTCTTTTTATGAACAATGTTTTTTTTTTATTATTATTTTTTTATTATATATTTTTTTTCTTGTTTTTATACACTAATAAAAGAAAATGAAAAATAGTTTTGTATTTTTATATATTTTTATAAAGAAAATAACTTCACAAGGAAGGGTCTTCAAGGCTGTCGAACACAAATCAATCCGTAAAAAATCGCACACCTCTCCCCGGCAGCGGCGCCAAAAACTGATCGATAAAAATTTATAGTATATAATAACTCAATATATAACTTAATATTTTACCATATAGTAATAGTTTAGAGAGTATCCCGTTAGATAAGACAATTCTTTAGGAAATAAACAGTCTATCTTCCGAGTGTTCGTTTCCACGGCGAGAGATGAATTGAAATTCATGAGAATGTTTCGTTTGGTGCTTGAATGACAAATATTTTGGATTTGGTTTTAAACTATTTTTAAACTAAAAATTAAACTAACATTAATTCTAAAATTAAAAACTAAAAGATTAAAACCTTTATGATTTAAAAGATATAAATGACAAATAAGCTTGCTAAGTGACGTGAAATGTTCCTTATGTGCTGGCTTAGGTTTAACGAATTAATGTCCTAAAGAAAAAAAGTTTCAAGATATAATATGACAAGTAAAGTAAAAATGCTTTTTAAAAAAATAAATGACACAGTATTTTAAATTGCATTAAAAGTAAATGACGGTATGTAAATTGGAAAATTCTAATGACTATTAATTTTTTAAACCTTTTTTAAAACCGCACTTAAATTCCAAATCAATAATCACTTAGCAAACACAAGCAATTTACTCGCTACTCATAATGAAATTCAATTTAACAAACATGGCATTTAACGACAAAAATAAATCTACACTAAGCATGGCAAAATATAATATCGCGGAAATATTATGGAACGATAAAATAAAAATCGTATTTTAAAGTATTCGAAAAGAGATTCAGAAAATAGATCCGAATGAAGAACCGTACATGATTAAAAACACCCGATTTACAAACTTAATAAACAATTAAAGCTTATCACTTAAAAGCTTCTACTCACTAATTAGCTCAATAAAGGTGTCAAAACTTTTTATACTAATTACTTTATAAACCCTTAAAGATCAAAACTTGATCTATTTGTCAACTTATAAGTCCCTGAAGCTCCGGCCTTAGAAGAAGATGGATCGGAATAAGAAATAAGGACATAAAAGTTTGTTAAGACAAAATAAGCTAGTAAGAACTGAAAACGCTCGAGGCGTCGCAAAAATAAGCTATTGAAAACTATTTTTTGTAAATAAAAACTTGATTAACTAAATAATAAAAAATACTTTTGAAACTAAAAACTAGACTAAGCTTAAAAAAGCTATCACGTATTTTTCGAAGAAAAGGATGTAGAATAAAAGCTTATAAATAAGCCTCTTCTCAAATAAGCTCAAATACCACTCTCGAATAAGCCCTAGGCTTATAAGCTATAAGAAAAACTAGTAAAGTTTAGATCTTTATGGACTAATTAACGTAAATAATAAGCTCTCGAAGATCAAAGGTGCTCAAGACTTAATGAAAATAAGTTGAGTAGTGGAGGACTCTGACCCCTTTTCTAAGCATTCGAAAGTGCTTAATCAAGCTATAAGCATTTTTGAAAAGGTAAAGACATGGAACTGAGAAAACGATTGAGATAAGCAAAAGCTATTTTAGAATTTATTCTAAGACAATAAGCTAATAAGATGAAAAACTTTAGATTAAATCTACCCGAAACTAAGGTCTTGTTCAATCAAGTGGAACTTGGATTGGGTATATGTAAAGGGATTTAATCTAAGAAACATATTAGCTGATTAAAAAGCAACAAACTTTAGGCTAGAAAATAAGCTAAAAATTTAAGATCTATTATTTTTAGATCTAATCCACCCAAAACTAAGGTGTTCAATCAAGTGAACTCGGATCAGGTATGATTAAGGATCAGATCTATATATAAAAAATAAGCTTGAATAAAAATAAGCAATCAAAAATAAGCTAAAATAAGCCTACTTGAAAAGCTATAAATCGAAAACAATATAAAATAAGCTAGTCTTAATAAGCTATGAAAGTAGCTTATTGTAATATAAGCTTAAGAGATCAGATCCAAAAATAAGCTATAAGCAAGAGCTTATTTTGGAATTAAGCAAAAGATAAGAAGGAGAATAAGAAAATAAGCATTAAGAATAAGCAAAAAGTAACACCAACCTTTACCAAAGAAAAGCATCTTCATTAAACTATAATAAGGCATCACAATAAGTTGAGGATAAGCTATAAAGCTTTTACAATAAGCTAGACTAAAAAGCTTAATCTATACTACTCCTATATATTATATACTCACTTGAAATTTAAATACTAAATTTCTTAACACCCGAATGAGATGCACAAGTCTGTTTTTAAGCCTTCATGTAGGAGGGGTATTTTCATTCTTTAGGTCATACCACCACTCATTTTGCCAAGATGCTGTGGTATTATAGGTCTTTTTTGCTCTCTCTCATCCGCCTTCATTATTGCCTGGGATCTTACATCCACCCTTGATAACCTCGGAATGACACACACCTGGCACCCTGGATCACGTGTTTTTGGACAGTGTCATGCTTTGATTGGCCAGCGCGCCAAAACTCGTACTTCCACCTGACATTCCCTGCCACCTCATATGAACAGTACCTCGTACCTGCCACCTCGTACCAATCATTAGTTGTGCCACGTGTCACCATCTGAGTGCTGCCACGTGGCCTGCCAGCCATCACCGGAGACACCACCGGTCAACGGGGGTCCAACGGCTGGCGTCAACGACGGTTACAACGCGGGGATACCACCGTCGGACCACCGCCAGGACCACCGTCCGTCATCGGGTTGTTGTCCGCAATCAACCGGTAGGTCATGGTCGGGTTTTGGTCTGGGTCAGGTCGGGTCATGGGCAGGGTCGGGTCGGGTCTGGGTCCGCCACGTGGTGCCACGTGTCAGCCCCACGTGTCAGCTGACGTGGCGTGGAGGGGATTATATCCCTCCTGCATGAATCGAACCCTCGACCTCTTGGTTTGAGTCTCAAAGCAAACCACAAGACCAACTGCGCTAGGCAGTGGTCTTGTTATATATATGCAATATTATTTATTTAACCCTTATTTGGCCTAGTTCATTTATACTAGTATTAAAGGTTCAAACAGGGACGAAAAAGGTTCAAAATAAAAAGGTTCAAATATGAAAGGCCGGTACCGTTGGACTCGTAATTTCGTGCTCTTTCCAATGGTGTGATCGAGGAAAATTAACGACTTCGTTTCGACCTCGATAAACGTGAAAACGTCGTCGAAAGTCACCCGAAAATTACCGTTTTTGCTTTGTTTTCAATCCTTTGTACCTGTAAGACATAAAAACACAATACAAACATATTTGCAACATATTTATCCATATTTTAGTGTTTTAGTCCGTTTATTAGCATTTTCCGGGGTACAAATGATGTGTGTTTTAGCACATATCAAAATTCCCCCACACTAAGCCATTGCTGGTCCCACACGCAATGTAAATAAAACACGTCCGGAAATAAATAATTAAATCCCCTTTTAAATTATGACCCCTCACAATCAAACAAGAACAGAAAAGGTCCATTAAGAAGGTTCAGAAATCATTTCTTTCAAAAGCGCCCCCGTTTTAACCACTTATTCAATAAAATGATAAAAACTAAGATAAGAATTAAATTACATTATTAAAAAGCTTTAAGAACGGGAGTTCGTCATCCTTGATTTTCACAATCCCCAAACTAAGCTTAAAACGAAATCACAGTTAAATATAAGTTTAGATGCTAACACTACTCATAAATGCTAATTGTGTAAGTATAAACTTTAACTTTTCGCTCCCATTATTCCTAAATTCCTCTAAAGATTTTATTATTATTATTATTGGTGACAAATAAATTATGCCTTTTTAATATAAAGTAAATCCGGTTTAGACCACAATTAGTTTGAAATCCTTTCCTAAAGAGACGATATGGTGAGAATAAGGTCCATATTAAGGTTCTAATTTCTGCTTACTTTGGTGCCTATGGGTTATGATTGAGCTGACATCGGTCCAGACCAAAATGAGATTTATGAAACATGTTGGTGTTGCGTCTTGGTTTAGTCAATTATGTAAGGCCCAGCCGGATTTTGTATCTAGGGAGCGGATTGTTTGGATTGATATAGAGGGAGTCCCTCTACACGCCTGGTCGCGACCTACTTTCTCTAAGATTGGGTTCACCCCCCCCCCCCCCCCACCCCCACCCCCTGGTTAAGGTGATAGAACTTGAAGATAACAAGGAGGATTGTTTTGCTCGTAAACGTATCTGTATTAAGACGAAACTTGAGGACAATATTCTTGAGAAATTCAAGATTATTGTTCGAGGCAAAATTTTTGTTATAAGAGCTAAGGAGTTATTCGTCTGGTCTCCGACGTTTAATGATAATAAGGAAGTTGATGATTATTCTGAGGACGATTCCGTTAACGGTGCTGAAGAGATAAATGGTGACATTAGTAAGCAGATGAATTTGGACGACGAAACTGATATTGAAGGTGTGTCTGATACAGTTTTTGATGATAAGGCTGATTCTTTGGGGCATGAACATACTCAGAATCTGTCACCCAACGAGAAGGAGAATTCTAGCGATCCATTTAACCTTTACAATCTTCTTAATAAACGTGACAAAGGCGAGGCAAATTCTGGTTTAGATTCAAGTATTCCTTTCCACACCTGGATTTCACTGAGAGAGAAATTCCCAACATGTGATGCACAGGAGGGTCAAAGTGTATTGGAAAAATTCTTTGTCTAAAACGATCGGCGGAAGGTCTCTGTTCTCGCGTTTTAGAGGGATGATCAACCCTTAATGAAACTGCTTTCCCGTAGTATCGATTCCAAAAAAAAAGCAGGTGGCTCGATATTGGAGGTTATAGACGATATGATTAAAGTGGCCATCTGTTGGGGTTCACTTATGGAAGGATGTATGAATGACATGAGAAAATTTATTTGGGATCACAGAGAGCTCACGGTGGATTCAAATAATGAATTGTTTATCTTTAAACGTTCAAGGCCTAGGATCCAAGGCTAAGAAAGATTGGATTAAGGAGTTAAACAATAAACACAAGGTGAATTTCCTTTCTGTTCAAGAAACCAAGTTGGATTGTATTTCTGATATGGATGTTAAAGTGTTATGGGGTAACTATAAGTTCGAGTATACTATTAGCGAAGCAGTTGGGAATTCTGGTGGTATTTTATGTGTATGGGATCCAAGTGTTTTTCGTAAAGAGCATCATGTTGTCTCAGACAATTTTGTTGCTTTATATGGGTCATGGGTTTCTAATCAGGCGAAGTTACTTATGGTGTCTATATATGCCCCTCAGTCTATCACTAGCAAGCGTTCGCTATGGAGCTACATTTCGTCCCTTATCAGCCGTTGGGATGGTCATTGTATGGTTATGGGCGATTTTAATGAAGTTAGATGCATGGAGGATCGTTTGGGTTCAGTGTACAATGCGCAAGGTGCTAATGAATTTAATAGTTTTATATCAAACTCGGGGCTCGTTGAAATCCAATTGGAAGGGTACTCTTTTACTTGGTCTCTTCAGTCGGCTAAGAAGATGAGTAAATTAGATCGTTTTTTTGTTTCGGATGGTTTACTCTCTTTATTCCCTCATCTCTCGGGTATTTGTCTTGATAGGCACCTCTCGGATCATAGACCAATCTTACTTCGGGAAGTGGTCACTGATTATGGGCCTTCCCCTTTTCGGGTTTACCACTCTTGGTTTAGTTTACAGGGCTTCGATCAAATGGTGTTGGAAACTTGGAATAATATTGATCTTGATGATAAAAATAAGATGGTTCGATTCAAGAAGAAATTACAAATCCTGAAAAAGGAGATACGTTCATGGGTTAATGATTGCAAAAAGAATCAATCTGGTCGTCTTGTGGATCTCCGTTCCAAGCTGTGTCATATTGACAAAGTTATTGATCAAGGGGGCGTAAATGATGATATTCTTCTGACGCGGTTAGATTTATTAAAAAAATTACATGATATTAAGTCTTCCGACGCTCGTGACTATATGCAAAAGGCTAAGATTCAGTGGGCTATTGAGGGCGATGAAAACTCAAATTTTTTTCATGGAATCATTAATCGTAAACGAGCGAATTTGGCTATTAAAGGTGTTATGGTTGATGGCGAATGGGTGGATGATCCCTGTCGTGTCAAAGAAGAATTTCGTTTGCATTTTGCTAATCGGTTTCGAGCCCCGGCTGCCAACAGATGTAAACTTAACTATACCTTCCCTAATCGATTGTCTTCTGATCAGTTGGACATGTTGGAGAGTCCGATCTCCAGAGATGAAGTGCGTAATGCTGTGTGGGGCTGTGGAGAGAATAAATCTCCTGGACCAGACGGGTTCACTTTTGAGTTTTTTCGAAAGTTCTGGGACACTTTAGGATCTGATTTTTGTGCTGCTGTGGAATGGTTTTTCGATCATAGTTCATTTTCTAGAGGATGTAACTCCTCTTTCATTGCTCTCATTCCGAAAAACCATGATCCTAAGTTCGTAAATGATTATCGTCCAATTAGCTTGATCGGGAGTCTTTACAAGGTTGTCACCAAAATATTAGCCACTCGACTTTCGTCGATCATCTCTGGTCTTATATCGGATGTTCAAACGGCGTTTCTTCCTAATAGGCAAATTCTTGATGGCCCGTTTATCATAAACGAATTACTTTCTTGGTGCAAGCATAAGAAACAACAAGCCATGGTGTTTAAAGTTGATTTTGCCAAGGCTTATGATTCGATAAGGTGGGATTTTTTAGAAGATGTGCTTAGAGCTTTTGGTTTCGGTTCTAAATGGTGCTCGTGGATTCGGGGTTGTTTACACTCTGGTATGGCTTCGGTCCTCCTTAATGGTAGTCCAACGTCCGAATTCCAATTTCATTGTGGGTTGAAGCAAGGAGATCCTTTGGCCCCATACCTTTTTATCTTAATTATGGAGTCTCTTCATCTTTCGTTATCTAGGGCCATCGAGGCGGGGATTTTTAAGGGCATCAAAATTGGTTCGTCTCTTAATATTTCCCATCTTTTTTATGCGGATGATGCGGTCTTTATTGGTGAGTGGTCTATTGCTAATCTATCTGGTATTACTCACATTCTTCATTGTTTTTCTTTGTTGTCCGGCCTCTCGATCAATCTTAAGAAAAGTCACCTTCTTGGAGTCGGGATTCGAAGTGAGGATGTTAATGCTGCAGCTTTATATTTTGGTTGTTCGACTATGAAAACCCCTTTTAAATACTTAGGGGTGATGGTTGGAGGTAATAGCTCGACTCTTCAGGCATGGGACGATACGATTGGTAAACTTAAGGCTCGTCTATCTAATTGGAAACTTAAAACTTTATCTGTTGGAGGAAGGCTTACTCTTTTAAAGTCGGTTCTTGGGTCGACACCTATTTATAATATGTCCATCTATAAGGTTCCTAAGTCGGTGTTACAAACGATGGAGTCCATACGTAGAAATTTTTTCAATGGTGTTCAATGCGACGAGAGGAAAATAGTGTGGATCAAATGGGCCAAGGTTCTTGCGTCCAAGAAGTATGGAGGTTTAGGTGTCTCAAGTTTTTATGCTTTAAATAGGGCGCTCCTTTTCAAATGGGTTTGGAGATTCATATCACGGGATAATTCATTGTGGTGTCGTCTCATCATGTCTATGCATGGCTCCTCATTATATAAATTATCTCCGTTTCGTTACTCGACTTGGAAATCCATTATTCGGGAGGTGCATATGCTTAAAGATCGTGGTGTGGACCTGATTTCTCACTGTCATATTCGTGTGGGTAATGGTTTACGCACGCAATTTTGGAATGAAGTTTGGATTGGTGACACTCAACTTCGTGTTATGTTTCCACGAATTTATGCTTTGGAGATTAATAAAGATTGTACGGTGGCTGATAAACTGCAATTCTCGGTTACCTCTTCTCTTCGTCGTTCTGTTAGAGGAGGGGTTGAATCTTCTCAATTAACTCTTCTTCAAACGTATATTGAAGGGACATTGTTGTCTAATATGGAGGATAGATGGGCGGGGGATTTAAATGGGGAATGTGTTTTTCGGGGTCAATGGATTTTATCTGTTTCGCATATCTTCTTGATTGAATGTTTCTGCCTGAAACCCCTACAGCTACTCATGGGTTAGTTAGATATAGTAAAAGACATCGGTCACCCAATTATATTTTAACTGTTTATTGTAGCTCGTAGTTTAATAGTTTAATACTTCGTTTTTGGTTTAAGTCGGAACAATATACCCGGTATATTGTAAGTACTATATATAGCCTCTTCCAACTTTATAAGAGGCAAGCTAGTCATTATTTTACTTTCATAGAAAAACACTTTCTCTCTCTAGATATTCTCTCTCAAGTGTTTCTCTCTCTAGAAACTAGCCAAATCCAAGAATCATCACCGTGTTATGAATTAAACGATCCTACAATTGGTACCAGAGCGGGTTTGAATTCGTGATTGATTCCTATGGTTAAATAAGCTAAATTTCGTGACTTATTTTGTTTAGAAAAGCCCACGGCTCAAAAGGAAATTCGGGCTTAATTTGTTGGTTGATCTTGGTGTTTCTCTTGATCTTCATGTTAAACAAGATGTATTGTTGCCATAACAAGTGATTTACAAGCTCCTAGCTTGGTTATAAAGCTTAAAGATTCGAATTATTTGTGTTTCTTCGTGGAGAGTTGCTTCTTATTGAAGATTCACAAGATGATACGATTAAGGTGGTTTTAATCGTCATATACACACTTAATATTGTATGTTGTAGCTTAGTTTCGTGGCTAGAAAGATCATATGGCTTGATTTTGCTTAATTCGTCCAAGTGTTCTTCGTGGAGGTTTGCTTATTTTATTATTGTTCTTCACAGCGAGTTGACAAGGTAGGGACAAGATCCGGAAATTTAGGAAAAAGTCAAAGGCGATTTTCCGAAAAAGTCAAGGAAGTTGCTTAATTTTAATAATTATATTCGCGGCGGTTTGGTTAAATTTGGTGGCGAGTTGCTCACGGTGAGTTGCTTAGTTTATTGGCAGCGAGTTGCTCACGGCGAGTTGCTTAGTTTATTGGCAGCGAGTTGCTCACGGCGAGTGCATAGTTTTAATTGGCAGCGAGTTGCCCACTATGCATTAGCTTAGTTTATTGGCAGCCGAGTTTGCTAACGGCGATTTGATTTAGTTTTATTGATCCAGCCTGAGTTATCAAAAAACTAAAGCAGCGATTTACTTACTTCAAAAAAACCACGGCGTTTGCCTATTCAAATCTCTGCGGCGAGTTGGCCTGTTAGCAGCGGTTTGCTAATCAATAGAGGCGGTTTGGTTAGCGGCGGTTTATAGCAAACATATACACCACCCCTTTTTACGACACTATATGCGGAAAAATTAAGTATTATTTGTAATCTTTTTCTATAGCCTTCTTAACTTATAATTTACATCAAAATTCAAATTTGGGTAATCAGGGTAAAAATTAATTTCGTCGACCACGTGACTCACCTTTTTAAGCGACCTTTTTTTGGCGGGAAAAATAAGTAAAAATATAAATTTAGTCTTTAGCCTTATTAGCTTATTTTTTACACAAATATAGATTTTGGTAATAGGGTAAATTTTTTTTTTTTCATAATCCACCTGCGCCAATTTCGAACAAATCAACAACCCAAATATCCAACCAATTATTCATTTACGGTTTTTCTAGTTGAATTTGTAAAACCCTTAAACTCTTATCGGTTTAAATCTAGACTTGTAAAATCCCGTGAACGTTAATTGCCCTTCATAACCACTACATCAGATGTCTAAAATGCCAAAAGAAAATTTGTGGTATGGCCGGTTCGATTTCCATCACAGCCCGACCAAAGCTTGACAAACAGACTTTGAATCTGGCAACAACGTATTCGTCTGTATAGTCCTGGTAAAAGATAATGGAGAGATCATTATGACATCGATTACTGAAGTCATTTCAAATGGGAAACGTTCATACAAACCCGCTGAAGATGCTGAAGAAATTGAAGGTTGCACTTCAACTATGTCCAGAAGTAGCTAGATGTCTTTAACAGACCTTTCTGCTAAAGAAAAGGAAAGGTATAAAGCTGACATTCATGCTACGAATATCTTACTTCAAGGTATACCAAAAGACATCTACACACTCATCAACCATTACACTGACGCCAAAGACATTTGGGACAATGTGAAGATGATTCTGGAAGGTTCTGAGTTTACAAAGGATGACAGGGAATCACAATTATACGATGAATTTGAACGCTTCTGTCAAATCAAAGAAAATACCATTCATGATATCTATTTAGGTTTTCGAAGCTCATTAACGACATGAGAAACATCAAGATGACCATGTCCAGAATGCAGCTTAACTCTAAGTTTATGAACAACGTGTTACCTGAATGGAGTAGATTCATTACTGAAGTCAAACTAAAACAGAGGTTTGAAAAGTCTAACTTGATCGTTGTATGCCTACTTGAACAACATAAGTAACATTCAAGATGAGAACAAATGAGATAGGAAAGGTTCATTCAACCTAATGATGACCCCTTGCCAAGTGTCCCTAAGCATCAAATCAGAAGTATCCAACACAATCATCTGAGTCTCCACAATTCTCAAATCAACCATCACTTGTTGATAACTGTCAAATGGACATAGGAAGCACTTCAACGGATAACTTGATTGAAAGCCTAACCAACACACTTGCCCTCCTCAATCAATCATTCAAAGCACATCTCCCTCAAACGAACAATCAACTCCGAACTTCCTCAAACGCAAGGAACAATGCTACAGTTCATAGTACGTCAGAGTTTTTGTTCAGGATGATTCGAGGTAGAAACAATAAATCGGATAATCAAGGAAGACCATTTCAGAGGAACAATGCAAGAGGAAATGTTGTAGCTGGGAATGTTGGAGGTCAGAACCAAGGAGTTGGAACCATTAAACCTGGTCAAGATAAACCCATTATGTGCTATCAACTGCAACGTAATCTGGGCAGCATAGCACGCGAATGTCCACAAACCAAAGCGTCCTCAGGATTCAGACTACTTCAATGACAATATGCTGGCTGATGAATCTCATGAAAATGGTGCAGTACTATGAAAGAGCAGTTCTTGTTCTTGGCAGGATAAAGGTCACAGGAGAACAGGTCACCAATTTTGATGACGATGTGGATGATTTGGCACTCAATGTGGACCATGTCTTTGAAGCTGATCAATGCGATGCATTCGACTCTGATGTTGATGAGGCTCCCACCACACAGACCATGTTCATGGTAAATCTTTCATCTGAAGATCCAATCTACGATGAAGCCGGGCCATCATATGACTCGAATACTCCGTTTGAGGTACAAGATCATGATACCTTTGTAGATCATATGGATGAGTATCATGAAGTACACGAGATGCAAAGCGATGTACAACACAACTACGTTGTTGACTCTGATGCTGACTATACGAGTGATAGTAATATTATTCCGTATGATCAGTATGTGGAAGACAACGAAGAACATGTTGTACAAAGTAATGTATCTTCTGTACGAAATGATGCATTGATGTCAATTCTCGATGAAATGCATGAACAGGGTGTACAAAGTAGGTCAGCAAATAAGCAGGTTAAAGTAGTTAATGACACATTGACTTCTGAACTTGCGAGATATAAGGAACTGGTCGGGGTGTATGAACAACGGGCTAAGTTTGAATTAACTGATAGAGAACGAAAGATTGATGAACAAATGAGAATAATTATCTCTGACCGAAATCGAAAAGAAACTTCTTTAAAATCGGAACTTCATTCTGCACAATTGCAACTTCGTTCTACTCTTAACCATCATAAGATAGTGAGGGAAGAAGCGATCATTTTGAAAAAGGATTTTAAACAAAAAGAAGACAAATTCCTTGAAGAGTTTTTAGACATTAAAAGGCTAAAAGAAAAGGTTGAAGATAGATTATACAAACAAGATCAATCTGTACAAACGGTTCACATGATATGTAAACCAAAATCGTTTTATGATGAAAAGAACAAGGTAGCGATAGGCTACAAAAATCCCTTATGTCTCACCCGTGCAAAGCAAGTTCAACCAGCCCTCTATAATGGTCATGTATTAGTCATGTCCAATCATGCACGTCCTGTTGTGCATGACTCAGAGGACACTCGTGATATGGCTGAGATAACTAGGAAAAGAATGATGGAGAAAATGCAAAGCCCTCAATGTGTGGAAAATAAAGTTAGGATTGCCCCCCCAGATTACTCGAAGGAGAACCTTCTTGCAACCTTTGCTCCACAAAGAAATCTGACCCCAGAACAGATATTTTGGTCCATAGATAATAATGACAGGAAAAAGGCTGAGACCTCAGTTCCAAAACCACTTTCAGCATTGACAGTGTATCCACCCAATACTCCTGTCAAGCTTGTCCCCAGAGTTCTTCCAACTAAAAGTCAAGTGAAGATTAATCTTTATGTACTCACACAACTTTTTACGGAATTTGACAAAACTTGCAAAAAGAGAATCACCCCAACAGGTGTTACAGAAGGGGAAAGAGGTTTTGAACAAACAAAAAGATGTTACCTCACTGAAGTTATTCCATTTTTCAAAACTCTTAAAGAACACTTTGCAGGAGTTCAAACGGCCCTCTTTAAAGAAGTTAAAGTAATGGAAGAAATTTTTGATCAAATGTCAGATGAGGTGGATCAGAATGTCGTGGACAAGCAATGTGCTGAAATTGTAAAGAAAAACCTTCTCATTGAAAATGAGAATCTGATTGCTAATTGTTTGTCGAATCAACTGTTGTTTGATGTGGAAAAATCACGTTGTCTAGATCTTGAAGCTGAGATGTCTAAAGTTCATAATGAGTCAAAACATATTTCAAAACTTGAAAGGGAATACCTAAATTTGCAATTAAAGTATCAACATCTTCAAGAAAGTTTTGATAATAAAAAATCACAAGCATCACAGGAAGCTCCTGATTTTAACTCATTCTTTAAGATCAAGAATCTGGAACATCAGATTCAAGAAAAGGACAACGTGATTAGAGACTTGAAAGTTCTAGTCTCTAATGTGAATGACAGAAGTTGTGAGCCTTATAATGCTAACGATGTCACTGATCTTCTTGAACAGAATGAGCGTTTAAGAGCAGAAATAGAAAAGGTTAAGCAGCATTACAAGGAAATGTTTGAGTCTATTAAGATCACGCGCACTAGCACTAATGAACAGACATCTTCCTTGTTAACACAGATTGAGGATCTAAAGGCTCAATTAGAAGGCAATTTGAAAGTTGCCACTAGAAGTTCTGTCAAAACAAAAGTTCTTGCGCCTGGCATGTATGCCATTGATGTTAAACCCATCCCTCATCCCCTTAAGAACAATAGGAGTGCTCATTTAAACTATATCAACCATCTTAAGGAGAGTGTAGAAACAGTGAGGGAGATTGTAGAGGAAGCTAGAGTAGTTAAACCACTGGATAATGCACTTAACTATGCTTGTCAATACACCAAGTTATCTCAGGAATTGATAGAATATGTTATTGGCACTTGCCCAAAAGAATTCACCGAAAGAGATAGCAAGGCTCCTTCTATCCCTTTAACTAGGAAAAAGCAAGTTACTTTTACTGATACATGCAGTACATCTACTAATAACACACAGAAACATGGAGTGCACCAGAAAACTCAACCGTCTAATGTCCAGGTGATTCCTTCTACAGGAGTAAGCAGTTCCACTCGTGCAAGCGGATCAAAGCCTAGAAGCAATACAAAGCACAATAGGATCCTGCCAGCTAAGAGTGTGAATAACAAGAAAGTAGAAGACCATCCTAGAACAAATAAGTCTGTTTGGACAAAAGTGAATCGAGTTGATTCTAGCATTAGCTCTAAGCATGTTGTAATTAATTCGAATTCTGAAACCATGTGCAAAACGTGTAACAAATGTTTAAATTCTGCAAATCATGAAATGTGTGTTGTTAATATTTTGAGCTCTGTGAATGCTACCCCCACTGTTAAAATTGTCTTGAATAAAGGGAAGCAGATTTGGAAACCAAAAGGCAAACTGTCTGATAACAGTTTGAACAAGACCAAGCAGGTTTGGAAAGCAACGGGAGAGGAAGAGAGGGAGAAAAAAAAAGATAGCCAAAAAAAGAGGTACAACCAAAAACGCCAAAAGCAAGAAAGAAAGAAAGGGCAGAGACGAGTAAACAGAGAAGCACTGAAAAACGAAAACAGAGAATGGAAAAGACAAGGACAGAAAAACAAAAAAAAAAAAAGAAATAAAAAAAAAGAACAAAACAGGAAGAAGGGAAGCGGCTAAACAAAAAAGAAAATGAGAAGAAGAAACAAAAAGAGAAACAAAGACGAACACGAAAAAGGAAAAGAGAGAAAACAGAGGAACCAAAAAGAAAGTCGAACAATAACAAACAAAAGACGGAAACTAAGAAGCGAGATGAGAACAAACAAAAGAAACAAAAAAAAGGGAGAACCAAGAAGGCTGACAAAAAAAGAAGAAAAAAGCAAAAAAAGGGAAAAAACCGAACGAGAGAACCAGAACATCAAAAAAAAACGAACAAACGCGAAGCAAAAAAGATGAGAACGAGAGAACCACACACAAAAGCAAAAGAAGGAAACAAACAACAGGAACGGGACTAAGAAAAGAACAACACAGACCGGAAAACAGAGACTAGGAAAACATGGACAAAAAAAACAAAAAAATGAAATAAAAAGAAGAGAGTAACACAACCAAAAGAACAAAGACAAGAAACGAAAACGGGAGAATAAAGACGACACAGAAAAGAGAGGAAAAAAGTCAAGAGTGCTACAAAAAAAAGGGAAAAAAACACAGACGGGAAAAAAAGAAAAAATCGAAAAGGAGCAAGTACACTAAGAAAAGACAGAGAATCGTAAAAACAAAGAGGAGAACGAGAAAAGAACACAAAAGAGCCAACAAGAGGAACGAAACCACGGCAAAAAACAAAAAACAAGCCTAGAGAAGAATAAACAGAAAAAAACATGGTAAAAAAAAGAGAAATACAACGTAGAAAACTATAAAAAAAAAATGAGTGAGCTTAAGAACAAAAGCGAATAAGAGCAAGTAGGCAAAGAGGGGGAAAAAAGGGAATAAAAAGAAAAGTTAAAAAACAAAAGACGACAGAAGGAAATAAGAGGAGCAGAAAAAGGAGAACAGGTCAAAAAAAAAAGTAAAGGACGAAAAAGAAAAAACAAAAAAAAGAAAGAAAGTAAACAAAAAAAAAAAAAAAGAGACAAGGAAGCAAGCAGAACGAGAAGAGAAAGAAAAAAAAGGAACGAAAGCCAGAAAAAACCCAGAATGAGACCAAACAGACCGACAAGAGAAAGAGAAAACCAGCGCAAGCAAAAGAAAAAAACAAATAAGAAAAAAAACGACCGAACAAAAATAAAAAACAGAACGGAGCGGAAAACGAAACGAAACGAAGACACGAAAAACGCCCGCTAAACAAAGAAATGAGAAAAAAAAGCGCAGAAAAAGAAAGAGAAAACCGCAGAAAGTAAAAGACACGGAGGAAAAAAAAAAAACAAAAAAAAGAAAGAGAACAAAACCCGGTAAGAAAAGGAAAAAGCAGAAACACAATAAAAAAAAAGAAAAGAAACATCGAAAACAAGCTAACGGGAGGAAGACAGAAGAGAAAGAGAGAAAAAAAAACGGAAAGGGAAGGGAACGCGAAAAAAAACACATCAAGAGAGGAAAAAGTTAGACAAAGCGACAGACAAGAACAAGAGGAAATAAAGGCAAAGGGTGGCAACCAGAAAAAATCAAGAGAAGAAAATGGCCGAAAAACACAAGCCGACATCGCAAAA
This sequence comes from Tanacetum coccineum, assembly GCA_026074375.1. Lineage (NCBI taxonomy): Eukaryota > Viridiplantae > Streptophyta > Magnoliopsida > Asterales > Asteraceae > Tanacetum > Tanacetum coccineum. Next base: position 39,426 of record BQNB010014787.1, on the reverse strand, counting down.
ATTAGAAGACTAGACAACAAAAAAAGAAAACGAAAAGAAAAACAGAGAAAAATAAAAAGGAGGAAGACATAAGATAAATAAACAAGGAAAAAAAGAAAGGCAAAGAAGAAGTGAAAAAGCGGGCAAAAAGCAAAAAACGAGGAGAGAAAAAGAAAAAAACAAATAAAAAGAACAAAACAAGGAAGAGAGAAAAACAGAAATAAAGAAAAAAAACAGAAGCACAGAAAAAGAGACAAACACGCTAAAGAAGGAAAAAGGAAGAGGAAAAAAAAACGGAGGATGAAAAAAGGAAAAAAAAAGGACAAAGAACAGACAAGAAACAAGGGGAGGTACAGAAAAAGAAGGAACCAACAACAAAAAAAGAAGAAAAAACAAAAAAACGACAGGCACAAATAAAAAAAAATGCAAAGAAACAAAGCACAAGAAGGAGAGGAAAAGAGAGAAGAAAACGCACAAGAGAAAAAAAAGGGAAAAAAAAAAGAAAAATAAAAAAAATAACAGAAAGAAAGGAAAGACGAAAAAGAAAAAAATAGAGAGAAATAAAAAAAGAGAGAATGAAAACAAGAAAAAATATAACAAGAGAGATAAAGGAAAAAAAATAAGAAGAGAACAAACAAGGAGAAGAAGGCAACAAGCAAAGAGGAGCTAATAAAGCAACGGCGAAAAGAAAAAAAAAAGAACGAGATGGAAAAGGAAAAAAAAAAAAAGAAAAAAAAGAAGCAGCAGAAGGGAAGAAACGCACGCCACTGTGAGAACAGCGAGAAAGACAAAGAAAGAAGAAGGAGATAGAAAAGAAAGCAAAAAAAGAAAAAAGGGAACAAAGAGCATCAAAAAAGAAGGAAAAGGCAATGAAAGAGAAACACTAGCAAAAAAAAAAGAAAGAAAAACAAAAGAGGCAAACGCTAATGAACGAGACGTAACCAAAACCCACGAAAGGCGCCACACGACACGCAAAATGCCAAGACCACACGAACGGAGAAGCCAAAAAAACGATCGCGCAAAAAAGACAGAAAGTACAAGACGCCAGCCCCAAGCCCCCCGCGAGACAGTAACAATCGAAGCTCACCACCAGCCACCGTCCGACCCTGACCCACCCTACCAATCTTTCCGCTCCCCTCCCCCCCTTTTGTCTCCATTTCTCCTCCCCCCCCCCCTCCCCCACCCTCTCCCCCCCCCCTCTTCCCCCCCTCTTCCCCTCCCGCCCCCCAACCTCCACTCCCCCCCCCCCTCCTCCCCCCCCCCACCTCTCCTCCCTCCCCGCCCCTCTTCCCCTCCCCCCCCCCCTTCCCTCCCCCCTTCTCCCCCCTCCTTCTCCCCCCCCCCCTCCCCCCCCCCCCCTCCCCCCCCTCCCCTCTCCACCCTACCCCCCCCCCCACCCCCCCTCTTCTCCTCTCCCCATCCCCCTCCCTTCCCTCCCCTTTCCCCCTCCCCCTCTCCCCCCCCCTTCCTCTCCCCTATAAATTGGCAATTAAATTATCAAATCTTCCAGAAAGTTTTGATAATAGAAAGAATCACAAAGCATCCACAGGAAGCTCCTGATTTTAACTCAATTCTTTAAGATAAGAATCTGGGAAAATCAGATTCAAGAAAAAAGGACGCGTGATTAGGACTTGAAATGTTCTGTCTTAATGTAATGTGACAAAAGTTGTGAGCCTTATAATGCTAACGATGTCACTGATCTTCTTGAACAGAATGAGCGTTTAAGAGCAGAAATAGAAAAGGTTAAGCAGCATTACAAGGAAATGTTTGAGTCTATTAAGATCACGCGCACTAGCACTAATGAGAAAAGACATCTACCATGTTAAATGAAATTGAGAGTCTAAAGGCTCAGTTGAAAAGCAAAGTGTCTTGTGTCACTAGTGACTCTATCAAACCAAAAGTTCTTGCGCCTGGCATGTATGCCATTGATGTTAAACCCATCCCTCATCCCCTTAAGAACAATAGGAGTGCTCATTTAAACTATATCAACCATCTTAAGGAGAGTGTAGAAACAGTTAGGGAGATTGTAAAGGAAGCTAGAGTAGTTAAACCACTAGATAATGCACTTAACTATGCTTGTCAATACACTAAGCTATCTCAGGAATTGTTAGAATATGTGATTGGCACTTGCCCAAAAAGTTTCAATGAAAGAGATAACAAGGCTCCCTCTACCCCTTTAACTAGGAAAAAGCAAGTTACTTTTAATGATAAACCAGAAACATCAACTAGTAACACACAGAAACATGTAGTGCAACAGAAAGTTCAACAGTCTAATGTCCCTGTGATCCCTTCTACAAGAGTAAGTAGTTCCACTGACGCTAGCAGATCAAAGCCTAAGAGCAATACAAAGAAAAATAGGATCCTGCCTGCTAAGAGTGAGAATAAGATGAAAGTAGAAGACCATCCTAGGACAAATAAGTCTGTATGGACAAAAGTGAATCGAGTTGAGTCTAGCATTAGCTCTAAGCATGTTGTAATTAATTCGAATTCTGAATCTGTGTGCAAAACGTGTAACAAATGCTTAATTTCTGCAAATCATGATATGTGTGTTATTAAACCTTTGAATTCTGTGAATGCAACCCCCACTGTTAAAAATGGCTTGAACAAGGTCAAACAGGTTTGGAAAGTAAAAGGGAAATTGTCTGCTAATGGCTTGAACAAAGCCAAGCAGGTTTGGAAAGCAACAGGCAAAGTGTTCGCTAATGTTGGTTATCAATGGAGACCCACAGGAAAGAAATTCACCTTAGGAACACATATTGGTGGGCATCAATGGAGACCCACAGGAAAGATGTTCCTCTTAGGAGAACAATGCCCTTTAACTAGGCTTCCTGTGAAATGTACTACTATTTCTGCTAACCAACAAGACCCTAACCAAATTTGGGGATCCTGGGGATCCAAAATTCCAAACCCTCCAAATTCGACTGTTTTCAAATGCAGGTGGTACAGATCATCCTTTGGTATCTGGACTCAGGCTGTTCAAAACTCGATTTAGAGGAATGAATGGCTCCTGTACGCATTAGTTCAGGACCCGAAGCCTTTCATGATAACCCTGGATCAATACTCAATCAGGGCTCGCCCATCGCCTGTCCTGCAACTAACATATTTCCACCACAGATAAAGATCTGGAGATTTTATTCCAACCGATGTTCGATGAATACTTTGATTCAATATCTTGTAGTGACCAGTCACTCGGTACTGTAGTTAACGCTCCAATGGTTTCTATAATATTACATCTGTTTCTACAAAGATTGCTCAAGATGCACCTTCTTAAGTCATTCACTGTCATATCACAAGGGAATCTCCGTCTTTCTCAAGGTGTTGCAGTGGACCAACTTACGAAGAACCTTAATTACTCAAGCTTACCTTCATCCTCAAGTAATCCATGTTGCAGGAGAACCTAGTTCTGCACAGTTACATCAGGGGATGTTAGTTTAGTGAACCAACCAAGTTACTCATTCTTACCAGATCATCTCAGGAAGATGGACAAAGTCACCTCTTGATATCATCGTTGGCAAATCACTCTCGGTCCTGTATTACCAATAAATAGTTAGCATCCGTTGCTTTGTGGTGCTGTTTCCATACTGAACTGTCCAAAGTCGAACCCAAGAACTGACCAGACCTTGTATTCGTTGTGTGCATGTGTGCTAGATATCAGGCTAAGCCTACCAAAAAGCACCTTGGAGCAATCAAACGTATCTTTCGGTACTACAACTGGAACCATTAACATGGGTTCTTTGGTATCCAAAGGACATGCTATGGTCACTAACCGCTTTGCAGATGCGGATCATGCGGGATGTCAGGATTCGAGAAGAAGGACGTCGGGAAGTTGCTTAGTTTCTTGGAGATTGATTGGTTAGGCTCGGGTCATCAAAAGAAGCAAGGATGCACGGCCATTCAACAAACAGAGGCGGAATACATTGCAATTCTGGATGCCGTGCCTCCAATCCTTTGGATGAAATCTCAGCTAAAAGACTATGGCTTTTGTTCAATAAGATTCACTTGTACTGTGATAACAAAATGCCATTGTATTAGCTGACAATCATATGTCCAACACTCAGATCTAAGCAAATCGACAATACGACACCATTTCATACAAGGTGGGGGATGCAATGGAAATAGAGTGGTTGAACTTACTTCCGTGGAAAACAAACTATTCAACTGGCATGTATCCTCACAAAAGCTTTACAAGAGAGGGTTTCGAAATTTCTACTACCCACGTACTTGAGGTGAAGAGTTTAAACCTTGAAAACCCTCAAACGCCTTTCAAGAAGGAGTGTGGATGAGTAAATGAAGTGTCCTTACTTGTATCTTGTACATAAGTTCATAAAAAATAGACTTGGTAAATATTTTTAGTCTTTGGAATTAAAAAATTGGTTTGAAATTACTTCAAATTGCAACGGTTTCTCATTTGAAGGAAAGATTGTCGGCTGGAAAGACAACAATTCCTAAACAACGGGTAATTAATTTTACTCGGACTTGGATTACTTTATTCCATGCATTTGGGATTAATTGTTACAATGTTAGTGCATTTTTCTTAATTCGGAAGTGAAGTCTTTCTGTTTGTAACACAATATTTTTCTTAATTGATTCTTCAAAAAAATTATTATTTGTGTTAACTGCGGTGGTAAAAGTGTTGTTTGAAAATCAATCTGGACAATTTGACACTCAATCAATGACTACTGCCTTTTCAATAGAAAATGGGTCATCGATTGAGGGGGGAAGGAGAGTGTTGTTCAAATTAATGTCTGAGTGCGCATTGGAAAGTGTACGGGTCTTGGACGAGACAAAGATAGCTAATGAACAAAATACTTAAAGAAGTCTTACTGCATCAAGCTGAGTTCCCTCTCTGGTAACAGAAGACAATCTATACAACAATCAACACTTCCACCACCACCTCCACTACCAAAAACCTATAGGTCATCAGATATTTGGAGAAAGTTACAAGATCAGAATCTCGAAAGATCATTAGTGGAAGACTCAGCAGATATTGGCTACCAAATAATCAAGTGAAGTGAATGATTAAGATCAATTCATCGGTTATGCAACATACATTCTTGTACAATTCTAAGTTGTATGGAATTTGTGTTAGGTATCAGTATGAATTCTTTCATGGTTTTTCATTAAACTTAAAAAAAAAACCAGGTTTTTGAGTTTAACGAAAAAATCTTTAAAATTGTCATATCTGACACTTAAACATTATACCCTCAACGATTGAGGAGGGAGCTTAATATGTTCACAGACACAGCTTGTAACTAAAAATGATCATACAGCAGGTTTCAAGGTGGATTTCTCCACCCCCTTGTGCTAAAAACTATTTCGTTAATACCGATGCACTTGTGAGGAGCTTTTTCGAAAATGCAATAAAAACTATCGGGTACTAAACACTTTGATAGTTATATCTAAGTACCTGATTGAGTTCTTAAACAAGTGATTTTATGGCAACTGATGAACTGTACCAAAAGTACTGACCATGTATTTAATTTTTCAAAGTTATAAGGTTGGTAAGGTTAGGTACTCGTTCCTAGGAATCTCTGCCAGAAGGAGGGATTATCCAAGGTGACAATCCATATTAGTACAGAAGTCTTAGGTATGATTAAAAGGAGTAAATGTGAGAATCTAAGGATAGTGACGACTGAGATGGAGCTGGTACTAGAATATACCCACAAAAAAACAAGGTGCTAGTCATGAAGTCTCGGTAAGCACTGAAGGGGTTGAGGAATGAAAAAGAATTGTACAGATAAAGGGTGTAAAGAAAGAAGCCCTCCATACACTTAAGGCAGAAACCGGGTCAATACATATGCTGTCAGAATCACAAGTTGATTGCTGACATTGAAGACGACATCATGGACCCAGTGTTGCACTGCACAACTTCCCAAGCCATTCGAGTTTCTCTTGATAAAGAAACTTGTTCATTTGTCACTGGACTAAAATGAAATCTACTGTCTCACTCACTCCGAGTTAAGTCGATATTGAAAGGTGGCAGTCAGCTCTCCAGCCTCCGCTCACTAATATCAAAGCGCTCTTCGAGGTCTAGAGCCAAGAGATCATTAAATTTAATCTCGTTAGGACACATTTCCATTTATCTTGTCTTTCACACACTGTGGAAACCTTAGTTAATCTTAAGAGTCTACGCATTAATCCTTGTGATAGTGCCAGATCATTCGATGTACGAAAGGTATTCACTATGAAGATGGAAATCCTGCTAGAGCCTACATCAAACAAGCTCTAGGTAGGTGACTTGTGCGATTCTACAAGAATTAAACTTGTGTCAACTGGAAAGAAAACGATGGTGCGATTCTACGTGAATCAAATTGTTCAAGCTAAGGAATTGACGGTTATTGAACATTTGACACCAATCAAAATACTATCGATGTGTTTACAAAGATTTGCATAATTAACTCTAGAACTGATTTTTCAAATTAATTTTCTCTTTATTGCTAACTGTTTCATTACAGGATCATTTAAAGATGGAGATACCCAGTTCCAGTAATGTCAAGTTAATAACCGAATGCTCAGACACGACCTACACTTGTTATGAAGTTATGAAAGATCTCATAAAGGTGTCAAAGCTTCCGCAAACTCTGATATCATATTCTTCTTCACAAGTGCACAAGATGGCAATAAATTACTAGATGATGAGAGATTAAGTTTGGCTGATGATCTCAAGAAAGCTCATGATTAAAAACAAAACAAGTCAAAGTGAACAAGCTTAATTGTTATCTAACGATCACTAAACAAAAGTTACAAGATGTAACATGATGAATTAAAGCTGCAAGCTGTAAGAGCTTAAGTCTAGTGTTTTCAAGGGTGACCTCCCTTAGGGGGAGATTGTTAGATATGAGTAAAAGACTCGGTCCGTATATTTATTGTTTATAATAGTTCGTAGTTTAATAGTTAATCGTATGTCTTTCGGTTTTAAGCCGGGTACTAATACCTGGTATTTTGTAAAAACTATATAAGCCTCTTCCAACTTTGGAAGAGGCAAGCTAGTCAATAATCATTTTCACTTTAACACATACACTTTCTCTCTCTAGAAAATCTCTATGTGTATCTCTTCTAGAAAACTAGCCCATCACAAGAATCATCACGTGTTATGAATTACCGATCACACTTTGGATAAAGTTATCAAGATGGGGACCGCTCCAGGACCCAACATCAAACCATAACGGCTATTAAATCATAACAAATGGTGATGGGTGCAGAAGGTGAGGACCCTCTGGAAACAATAATCCAAAATAACAGTTTAACAATTGGGAGGAGTCTGCGGAAGAGCTAATGCGATAGACGGCAGATTATGGTACTCAGTCGCTAGTTTGAGGACAAATCAACTCCATTAACTCAAGTGTGTAACAACTCTATTATTTCCACGAACAGTTCGTGATCGCAAGGGTTAGCAACGGCAAAAGTAATAACTTAAGAATGAGATAAGGTAGTTCCAAGAGAAGCATTTATGAATTCTGATGAGTGGTAAGAACGATCTGTGTCTCTCGACCTTTTATAGAAATTGGTGATGATTGAGTTCATGCTTCTTACTCGTCTCATATGGATTATTATTAAGCCCACTCATTTTATTTTATTTATTTGAATAAAAGAAGCGTCCAATTTATGTAAATAATAAATTGATAAACTTATGGTTCGGGGATTTACAATTTATTTATTTAAATGAAGAGGCGTCCCAGTCCTTTCAAATAAATATATCATAAATCATCCTACTTAATAATTCCCGATGCAATACGCGTACTCATATAACCTTCAAGGTGATGGATGACATGACGATGCATGTGCTCTAATGAGTATGGGACGAGTGTTCCAAAACTCGTCTTCGGAGACGGAAAGTAAAACTACCAAGGAACATCGACCTAGAGTTCAAGATAGTTAATGAGTACTCGGTTAGAGTAAACCAGGTAAGAGTCTCGATGAACCAGTCAACATAGCAATTATCATATAATTCCTCCTATTACAAGTCCCGCCCATACAAGACTTGTAATACTTAGATTCATACATAATCCCATGTAATCAGAAATGTGACGGGTTTTGTTGGCATACCAATTATCATATCAATCCTCATATTACAAGTCTCGCACATACAAGACTTGTAATACTTAGATTCATACATAATTCCATGTAAACAAAAATTATGACGGTCTTCGTGTAATACGATATTGCATATAACTATGAAGAAAATAATATTCTTAAAGACCATTGATCAACTTACGATGCCTGAGAACGAAGTGAGACCATTGTGTAATTCACAATGTCTGACGAGTAGAATGAGACCATTGTGCAACCCACAATGTCTAAAAATAAATGAGGCCATTGTGCAACTCACAATGCCTTAAGAGGTTGCTTGGTAATTTATATAAAATAATCTTTATATAATAAGCGCATGATATCGCAAAGTACGCAAGCATAATATATTTTATATATATATATAATATATCTATATATATATATATATTTATATATATATTATATTATCTATATTATATATATATATTTCATTTATATGTATGAAATGTAAGCACTTATGCAGACGTAATGGAAAGCACATAAGCAAGTAGAGTGTATGCACTTTGAAATGTTTGATGGAATGCATTGTTTGTGAAACGGTTTAGTCTAGGGTAAAATATGCAAACCTAGTTCTTTATAAACTAGTGCTCTGATTACCAATCTGTAACACACCCAAAAATGTGTGTCGCAGCGAAATTGTGTCCGGGGGCGTTACTTCATAATACACAGCGCTAGATACAAGAGAACGACCTCTAAATGTGTCGTTTAAAATAATTCTCAGTTGATTTCCTTGAAATTGATATAATTTTGTCCATAATTGCATCACCATGAAAAACTTGAATGTATAGACTCCAATGCACTTCAAGTAAGCCAAGTATCTATATCACCTGAGAAAAACATGCTTAAAACGGTCAACATAAACTTGGTGAGTTCATAGGTTAGTTTAAATATGAATGTAAGTTTCAAATGAATGTATTTGTCCACTGTGTCATCACAGTACCATGTAAAAATCCCAAAGATTTATAAAGAATGCACGACACATTTTATGTCACCAAAAGTACCTATTACTTATCCCAAAGATTTATAAAGATGCAAGATCATTTTAATGTCGACCAAAAGTACCAATCTTAGCTTAAAGATGTATAAATTATCCCAGGACAATTTAATGTCACCAAAAGTACCAATCTTATCCCAAAGATTTATAAAGAATGCATGACCAATTTAATGTCACCAAAATGTTTCAAGTGTATTGCCACTTTATTCAAGGCACAGTAAATATCCATGTGAGTATAAAACAATGATTACAATTACTCTAAGTTCATGAAACCGATGCACTAATATAATAGTAAGAGATCATATGTAAGTATTGTGGGCCCTGTAGGCCCAACCAATCGTAAATCTGACATGTTATAACGTTCGTTTGCCTAGTGATAGCTAATCACCCGAACGAGGATTGTCAATCCCGAATAGATCTATTTTATAACATTCGCGTAGACAACATGCTATAACGTTCGTTTGCCCAGTGATAGAAATCACCGATCAGGGATCAAACCCGGATAGATATATATCTTAAAACTTTCGCGATCACCCCTCCAAGAGATTTACAGTTATGAAGCTGTGGATCGTAGACTTTTATATTACCATCACAGGTGTCCCCCCAAGAACACCCGGGCCTTTATTTAAAAATATGTACTCCCGTTACCGGTGTCCCCTCCAAGAACACCCGGGCAGTACTGTATTGTTATCAGTTCAATCCGTTTAAGCATAATCAGTATCATTCAAAAGGTAAAGCTATGTATTGTGACCAAAATATGAAGTCCAATAATGTATACCATAGCGAGCTATGTACAATGAGTATGTAAACCAATTTGGTACAACAATCTATGTAATGTATTTGTAATCAAGCATGTTCTTACCCCAAAAATATATACATAAAAATGTAAAAACATGAGGCTAAAAATCACCTTGATGATGAGATCGATTGACAGCAAGAAATCGAATTGGCACACACGAACGGAGAGAAACGGCTAGATCAAAGCAGTTTGCAACTAATTTAACGGATATGTCCCATAGCTAGGATAATGTATTTCGGTTTCCCGATGAAGGGTTGGCATCAACGCGGGACATCGTTGATTAAAAGATTTAGATTTCAAGTTGTAATAGTTTGATGGTTGGTTAAATAAAATAAATCGAAAGTAACGCAATGTATGTAATATATTCAGTATATATTACATATGAAAAAGTAAACCTTTTTATACTCGTACAGGAATTATATAACCAAGACAAACATCCAATATTAATATGAAGTATATAATCTTTGCAGGTATTATATAAGGAACGTGAGAAAATAACTGAAACCAATTAGTTTGACCCGTTTCCTGAAATCACCACTTAATTAAATAAAAAGTTCTTGCATAAACGAAATCGTACGTTTTAAGATTTCCAATTAAATTAAACGACATTTGTAAAGCTTGTAAAACAATTATTATGTTATCTTCTAGCTGACAATTATAAAATATAAAATAATATTTTATAAATTTATATTTCGTTTCCTCGACGGGTTGTGGCTAAAATAGTTGTCTCATTGTAATAATGATATAATTCTTAGTCTTTGTAGAGTTGTTGTCACAAGTTATAATTAAGAGTTTAACTTAGTCCGCTTTATCGGTTCTAAAATAATAATAGTTTTATGATCATTACAATATAGCCAAATTATATATATTTCGCCATAAACCTTTTTCGTTTATATAACGTTTTCCTATTTATATAATCTAATGTTTTTGCCATTTCCTCATAACGGGCCCGCGTGTTTCAAATATCTATAGATATTATATATATATAAATTATTTTATATATATATATATTTATATATATATATATATATATATATATATATATATATATATATATATAACAGGATCAATTAGAAAGTTAAATTATAAGTAGTATATTTATTTAACCATTAAACCACCATTAAATCCGTTTTATAATTCATAAAACCTTACGATATACTTATTAATCGATTTATACCATCAAATGCATCCTTGTTGTTAAACCAAACGCCCCTATCTGCTAAACCAAACGCCCCTATTTGTCTGTTGTCCCAAACACCCCTGTTTGTGTATTTTTGTTATTCCAAACGCACCCATATGCCAATTCTGCTACCCCAAACGCACCCTTATTGTGTAAATAAACCAAACACGCCCTATGTTGTTTTCTACCAAGCCAAACGCACCCTAACCGTGCTTCTGTACAACCAAACACACCCTTAGTGCTAAATCTATATCCAAACGCACCCTTTGTGCTTGTCTTTAATACCAAACGCACCCTATATGGTGGCTGCCCCACCAAACGCACCCTCGTGGTGCTTATGTTACAAACCCAACGCACCCTATGGCCGAAAACAGTCCAAACTCATAAACAAATAACAAAAAGAGGTGGAGTGGTGGTGGTACGCGGCGGTGACAGCCGCAGTGGTTTTCGGGTGGTGGCTGACCCACGACAAACGCACCCTTTTTGGGTGGTTTTACAACCAAACGCAGCCCCTGCTGCTATTTTGAAGCCCAACGGACCCTTTATGGGCCGAAAAGCCCAACGCACCCTTTATTGGGTGGCTGACGCGGTGGAGGGGGGTGACGATGGTGGAGGTGGTGATGGTGTTGCTATCGTGGTGGTGGTGCGGGCTGTGGTGACGTGATGATGGCAGTGGGAGTGGTGATGATGATGACGGTTGTGGTGTGGTGGTCGCGGTGGTGGGGTGGATCTCGTGGGGTGGCAGCGTGGTGTTGGGGTGGTGATGGTGTTTTAAATGATGGCTGCTACGGCAGCAGTGGTGGTGGCGTTCGTGGGGGTGGGGATGGCTCGGTGGTGACGACGAGGCGGCAGGAGGTGGTGGTGGCGTGGTGGAGGCGCGTGGAGGCGCGTGGCTCGGCGGATCGGGTAGATCGGTTGACGAGGATCACTTTTGGTTTCGGCCAGAAAAGTACGCCGGAAAAGTTTTCCGGCGGCGGTCGGTGGCCCGGATCGGTGGCGGAATTTTGTGAAGGAGAGAGACGGAGGAGTTGATGAAGATGTGTGTTTATGTTTTGTTAAAATGAATAAAAATGTATAAAACTTTTATTTATATATAAAAGTTTAAAATGAAATTGTAAAGTGAATAATAGTTTAGGGTTAAAAATGTAACTTTTTAATATAGTTTTGATAAAAAGTGGTTCGGGACTCATTTGGACGACTTAACGGATGATTCAACGCATGAAACTTGCGTCATTGTTTTCACAAAACTATTTTTTTGATAAAAAATAGAGTATTAATTTGATAGTATTTATAAATTTGTTTTTTATCATTTTTTAAAATTTTTGGGGTTATTATTTTTTAGGTGATCCGGTTACGCCTTGTCCGAAATAAAAATGGGTTTCAACTCGAATTTTCGCGTTATCAACAAACGCTTTTAAATAAAAATGTTAAATGATTTTATTTAATATTTTTATTAAATAAAAAGGATTAATTTCAAAATAATTTAATTATTTTGGGTCGGTCGAAACTTGTGTGCAGTTTCCTCAAAAACTTTGCGCGGGCTATTTTAGCCCTTTATTGTTAGTTTTCAAGTCCTCGGGCAAAAACTAAAATGTTGCCTGCATTAGCGTTTTTCATAAAATTGCTTTAGAAGTGCGAGTTGTGTATAAACGTGATTTAGTGGTTCGTTTTTGATGGATATCAACGTATAAGGAATCATTAATATATTATCTTTTTCGTTTTCGAATCAAAATTAAAAAATAACTTTTTACTCGCGGTGTCATTAATAAATATGATGTATTATTAAATACGGTTCCGAACTAATTTTACCGGCCTCGCGGTAATTGCTTTTATTGAAATATAAACGTCAAAAGTCAAAAAAAGTCAATTCTGACCCATAAGTCAAATGGTAAAATCGTTATTTACAAATTTCGAATATTCAGGGATGTCACACAGCCATCATGGATAATGAATAAAAGAATCATTTCCGTTAATTCACAAATTAAATTCACATTCATTCTAAATAGTGTGAGTTTTGGATTTGCCTATTTAAATATATTATTCACCTATCGTAAAATATTAACGCATAATTACGAATGATGCACCTTTATTTTCTTCTTCCCTTTCTCCTTATTTGTGCCCTATATTTTTCTTTCGCGGTTGATAATCATTCTTTCAGTAAGAACTTCTTTAGCCATCAATTAATCCTCTTATTATATCAAAGCCTAACATATCAAATATTTGAATTAATTAAGAAAAATATCTTCTTGATGTTACATTCAATGATTTTGAATCCTCATGATTTTGCTATTTATAAGAATAACCCTAATAATATACCCATATCGACCCGTTACACAAAATTTTTACCCCCATATCACCCGTTATACAAAATAGCCTTATTGACCTATTACTCAATATTCTAATGGTGAAAACTTAATGGGTTTTACCATTAGACCATTTTTTGTTAATTGACTCAATTTTCTAAAAGGTCACATATATTCTTTATAATATACATGATATATCATGTCATCAATAAAACATAGGATTCAACGAACTTGTATTTAGTAAAGTGGTCACATTAACCTATTCAATCCATTTTCTTTTAAGCCCTATTATATTAGTATATAGCTTAAAGACCTGTGGACTCATGGGGTTTTTAAAGAAATCTTTTTGTAAAAAGTAATGTGTCTGAATAAAATAAGAAAAACAATGAACGTAAACATGTTCCATTAATATTTGAAAGAAATACGGAGTAATGAGATAATAAGTGAATTATTCAATATACAATTGAGTTTGTAACAATTAAAACAATAAGCGTCCATGCATTGTCGTTTCCAAATTTGATGTCGGTGAGCGGTAATCAAGTTGATAGCCAATGTGCGTTCCGTGAACACCTAATAGTCTATAAAAATGTAAGTAAAAGTTGGTTGTGATTGATAATATATTGGAATTTAAAATCTAGTATAAAACATGTCATTTGTACATTGTATATACCTCTTTAACCTTGATTATAGGCCTTAAAGTACTTTTTTGTAGACGACATTTGTAGTAGTTTTTGAGATATTACCATTCTCATCACAAACGACAACCTCTAAACCTCTTTTGCTTTTGACTCTTGAAACAACAACGTATAGTTGATCAAGTGTGAATACGTGCATGTACAAATCAACTTTTGAAAGCGATTGACTCTGGCTCTTGTTGATTGTCAAAACAAATGAATCTGACAAAGTATATTGTTTCCTGACAATCTTAAGCGGTAAACGTTTATGTTGATAGAAATAATGCCTAAAAACATTATTAATATTTTTCACATCTTTACGTTTTGATAATCACAAAATATAAAAACATTCAATGTAAAATTAAACGTAAACAAGTAATTAGTAGTAAATTTTCATTTCGAAAATTATATCACTTAAAGGTATGAATAAATAAATGCTTAATGCATTTTATGATCAAAGGAAATTTTTATTCAACCTCACACTTTTATAAAATGTTGTAAACATTTTTATAAACATTACAAAAACATTTTCTACAATTAAAAGAAATGTTTTATTCAAAATAAACATTTTAAAATTCAAATTTTCAGACCTAAAATGGCTAGAAAGTTCCAGAAAATTCTCCCTACACAAAAGGACAAACTGGGGAGCGCCCAGTCTAGGGCGGCCCCCTTAAATACACGGGCGGCCCCTTTAAAATTAAGGGGACCGCCCACCTATTTAAGGGGACCGCCCATAGGTAGACGCTCCTCTAGTTTGTCCTATAAATACTGGACTTTTCCCCACTATTTTCTCACCTTTTGCACTCATTCTTTCTGTTCTAAAACAGCCCACACATCTCATTAAAATCCTTTGATCATCTAATCATAAAGCTTTGTTTCCAAGTGATCCAAGCTCAATTCCTCAAGTGCAAGAGAAGAATACTTCCATCATCAAGTGAAGAAGTATTACACCTTTGTGTGTTGTTGCAATCTTATTGCATCCATATCATAACTTGTAAATCTTGTAAAGTTGTGTAGTAGTTAGATCTTGGTGATTGTTGTAAGTATAGTTGGATCTTGGTGATCTTTCCTAGTAGTGTTAGTTAGGTGTGATTATAGTAGTGGCTTGGTGAAGTAGTGGTGTGAAGATAACTAAGGTGTGAAGAAGTTGTGTAGTCGTGAAGCAAAGTTGTGTAGTGAAGTTGTGAAGTTGTGGTAGATTGGTTCTAGCTAAGATTAGAACTCGACATCTAGCTTAGTGTCGGAAATCAAGATAAGTGAAAGTTGTGTAAGGTTTTCTCCGCCATAAGGGAGCTTGTTGACATAGTGAAGAAAACTCTCGAGTTAGGTGCTCGAGGAGTGGAGTAGGGCGAAGAGGTGCTTCGTTACCGAACCACTATAAATCCTCGCGTTGTGGTTTGATCGCTTTTACTCTTATCTCTTGTCTTACATTAATTTTTCATACTATCTATTAAATTATTTTAGATAAGTATTATTGTTATATTGTGCAAGGAGTTGATTCACACAAAGTCGTCTAGAATTTTTTAAAAAACTTTAAAACCTTAAAATTAAAAAGCCTGTAAACTATTCAAACCCCCTATAGATTTTCCCAGTTTTATCATACAGTAATTCAACCTTGGTATGATAATTTTTTTTCCAAAGTATGTTCCGTTAATGATTTGTGCCTGAATAAAAGTTCTCGTTAATTTGAGAACTTAAAGTCTTGTCCCATTACATAATCATTTGCTTGATGAATATCTCTCAACAACATTTATGTGGTTTGGAACACCTGGGAACTTCAATCCATTGATAAATTTGATGCGCCGGACATAGATGAATTTGTTTTCTCATCTAAATTTATCAATGGATTGAAGTTCCCAGGTGTTCCAAACCACATAAATGTTGTTGAGAGATATTCATCAAGCAAATGGATTATGTAATGGGACAAGACTTTAAGTTCTCAAATTAACGAGAACTTTTATTCAGGCACAAATCATTAACGGAACATACTTTGGAAAAAATGTTATCATACCAAGGTTGAGAATTACTTGGTATGATAAACTGTGAAAAACTAGAAGGGGGGTTGAATAGTTTACCGCTTTTTAATTTAAGGTTTTAAAGTTTTTATAAAAACTCTAGATTCGACTTTGTGTAAATTCAACACTTGCACAATATAAAAAATATCTTTCTAAATATGTAATAGGATAGTTGAAAATTAACTGAAGTAAGAGATAAGAGTATAAAAGCAATCAAAAACACAACGCTCGAGGATTTATTGGGAGTTCGGTAAGAATCACTCTTCGCCTACTCTCACACTCCTCAGAGCACCTAAATCGTGAGTTGCTTTCTTATGTCAAACATGCTCAATTATGGCGGCGTTAACCTTACACTAATCTTTAATTAAATTGATTTCCAACACTATGCTAGATGTCGAAGTTCTAAACTTAGTAGAGCCAATCTACCACTACTTCAAAACTTCACTACTATATCTTTGCTTCACGACTTCTTTCTACGGACTACACAACTTCTTCACACCTTGTTAATTTAACACACTAATTCACCAAGCCACTAATTTCAATCACACTCTAACTAACATATAGGAATAGATCACCAAGATCCAAAGATACTTACCAATAATCACCAAGATTAACTTACTACACAACTTTACAAGATTTACAAGTTATGTATGGATGCTATAAGATTAGCAACAACACCACAAAGGTGTTAAACTTCTTCACTTGATGATGGAATATTATTCTGCTCTTGCACAAATGAGGAAACGAGATCTGGTTCACTTGGAAACAAAAGCTTTATGATTAGATGATCAAAGGATTTTTATGGATGTCGTGGGCTGTTTTAGCAACATGAAAGAATGAAGTGCAAAAAGGGAGAAAGTAGTGGGGAAAAGTCCAGTATTTATAGGACAAACTAGATGAGCGTCTACCTATGGGCGGTCCCCTTAAATAGGTGGGCGGTCCCTTTAATTTTAACAGGGCCGCCTGTGTATTTAAGGGGGGCGCCCTAGACTAGGCGCTCCCCAGTTTGTCTTTTTGTGTAGGGAGAATTTTCTGGAACTTTCTAGCCGTTTTAGGTCCAAAAATTTGAATTTTAAAATGTTTATTTTGAATAAAACATTTCTTTTAATTGTAGAAAATATTTTTGTAATGTTTATAAAAAAGTTTACAACATTTTATAAAAGTGTGAGGTTTCCTTTGGATCATTAACACCGATATATTGCATTAAGCATTTTTTGATTTCATACCTTTAAGTGATTATAATTTTCGAAAATGAAAAAACTTACTACTAATTACTTGTTTACGTTTAATTTTACATTGAATGTTTTTATATTTTGTGATTATCAAAACATAAGGATGTGAAAAATACTAATAATATTTGTAGGCATTATTTCTATCAACATAAACGTTTACCGCTTAAGATTGTCAGGAAACAATATACTTTGTCAGATTCATTTGTTTTGACAATCAACAAGAGCCAGAAGTCAATCGCTTTCAAAAGTTGATTTGTACATGCAGTCCTGTATTCACACTTGACCAAACTATACGTGTTGTTTCAAGAGTCAAAATCAAAAGAGTTTTGAGGTATTGTCGTTTGTCGATGTTGGGATGGTAATTTCTCAAAAAATACTACAAATGTACGTCGACAAAAAGTACTTTAGGTCTTAGATCAAGGTTTTTAAAGATGGTTTATTGTTACAATGTTCATATGTCTTGTTTTATACCAGTTTTTAATTCTAATATATTCATCAATTCACAGCCAATTTTACTTACATTATTTATAGACATATTAGGTGTTCTCGGATCAACGACATTGGTTATCAACTTGATTTACGCCTCCACCGACCATCCAAATTTGGAAACGACAATGCATGGACGCTTATTGTTTTAATTGTTACAAACTCAATTGTATATTGAATAATCCACTTATTATCTCATTACTCTCCGTATTTTTTACAAAACTAAATGGAAACATGTTTAACGGTCGATGTTATTCTTATTTGTATTCAAAACATTATTTTTACAAAAAGATTTCTTTAAAAACCCCGGTGAGTCCACTGGTCATAAGCTATATACTAATAGAATAGGGCTTAAAAGAAAATGTATTAAATAGGTTAATGTGACAACTTTACTAAATACAAGTTCGTTGAATCTATGTTGTTTGATGTACAAGGATATATCATGTATTTATAAAGATATTGTGACATTTTAGAAAATTGAGTCAATTAAAAAAAATGGTTTTCGTAATGGTAAAACCCATTAAGTTTCACCATTAGAATTATTTGTGTAATAGGTCAATATGGGCGATTTTGTATAACAGGTCGATATGGGTAATTTTGTGTAACGGGTCGATATAGGTGTATTATTAGGGTTATTCTTATAAACAGCAAAAGCATGAGGATTCAAAATCATTGAATGTAACATCGAGAAGATATTTTTCTTAATTAATTCAAATATTTGATATGTTAGGATTTGATATAATAAGGGGATTAATTGATGGCTAAAGAAGTTCTACTGAAAGAAGTTGGATATCATCCGCGAAAGAAAAATATAAGGCACAAGTAGGGAGAAAGGGAAGAAGAAAATAAAGGTGCATCATTCGTAATTATGCGTTAATTTTTTTACGATAGGTGGATAATATATTTATATAGGCAAATCCAAAACTCCCACTATTTAGAATGAATGTGAATTTTAATTGTGTATTAACGGTAATGATTCATTTATTCATTATCCATGATTGGCTGTGTGACATCCCGGAATTTTCGAAATTTTAAATGACGATTTTACCATTTGACTTTTTGGGTCAGAATTGACTTTTTGACTTTTGACGTTTTATTGTCTAATAAAAGCAATTACCGCGTGGCCGGTAAAATTTTCGGAACGTATTTTAATAATACATCATATTTATTATTACACACCGCGAGTACAAAGTTATTTTTAATTTGATTCGAAAACGAAAAAGATATATATTAATTTATAGTTGATTCATCAAAAACGAACCACTAAATCACGTTTTCACAACTCGGACTCTAAAGCAATTTGATGTAAAACGATATTTCAGGCAACTTTTTAGTTTTGCCCGAGACTTGAAAACGAACTATAAAGGGCTAAAATAGCCTCGCAAAGTTTTGGAAACTGCACACAGTTCGTACCGACACAAAATAATTAAATTTATTTTGAATTATCGCTTTTTATTTAATAAAAATATTAAATAAAATCATTTAACATTTTTATTTAAAAGCGTTTGTTGATAACGCGAAAATTCGAGTTGAAACCCATTTTTATTTCGGACAAGGCATAACCGGATCACCCTAAATAAATAATGAACATTTTATAAAATGTTATAAAACATTTATGAAATACTATCAAATGAATACTCATTTTTATCAAAAAAATTGATTGGAAAAGCAATGGGCATATTTGCGTGCCGTTGAATCATCAGTTAAGTGTTTCTCCAAACGAGTCCCGGACCACTTTTTATCTAAAATATATTAAAAAAGGATTACTTTTTTAACTCCTCGTAATACTTATTATTACTTTACAAATTTCATTTTAAAGTTTATCTTAAATAAAAGTTTTATTCAATTTTTTATTCTTTTATCACAATATCATAAACATCTTCTTCATCACTCTCTTCTCTCTCTCCCAAATATTCCGGCCACCTCCGGCCACCGCCCGCCGTCGGAAAACTTTTCCGGCGTACTTTTCCGGCCGAAACCAAAAGTGATCCTTGTTAACCGATCTACCCGATCCGCCGAGCCACGCGCCTCCACCACGCCACCACCACCTCCTGTCGCCTCGTCGTCACCACCGAGCCATCAACCCCTACAACGAACGGCCACCACCACTTGCTACCGTAGAACCCATATATATATATATATATATAAACTTAACATTAGGGTTTCTCATTTAGTAACTCTAGCCACCACACTCTTTCTCCCTCCTCTCAAAATCCGGCGCGCTCCGACGAGTTTTCGGCCACCGTCGCCGGCAGCCGAGGCAAACACCACCACATCCACCCCATCACGCCTCCACCACCATGGCTGCCTCACCTTCGCTGCCACATCAACATCCCACGCCACAACCTACCACCGATCTACCACACATCATCATCACCACCACAGCCGCCACTCCCACCGCCACCCTACGCCACCAACATCATCACAGCACCACCACCTTCATCACCACTCCACGCCATAAACACCATCACCACCTTCACCGACGCCATGCACCATTATCCTCGTCATCCCACCATCATCACCATAGCCAACACCACCAAGGATGCGTTGGTTTTGCTCAGCCACCACCAAGGGTGCGTTTGGCAGCCACCATACCATAAGGGTGTGTTTGTTTATGTGATAAAACAATAATAAAGGTGCGTTTGGTTTGTTGTTAACAGCTTTAGGGTGTGTTTGGTTGGATGTGTAACCGCACAAAGGGTGCGTTTGGTTTAAGAGAAGCACCAAGGGGTGCGTTTGGTTTAGCAGAAACACCAAAAGGGTGCGTTTGGGTTAACAGAAACACTAGGGTGCGTTTGGTTGGCTGTGTAACCGCACAAAGGGTGCGTTTGGTTTAAGAGAAGCACCAAGGGGTGCGTTTGGTTTAGCAGAAACACCGAAAGGGTGCGTTTGGGTTAACAGAAACACTAGGGTGCGTTTGGTTGGCTGTATAACAGCCATAAGGGTGCGTTTGGTTTAGTAACAGCCATAAGGGGCGTTTAGTTTAGCAGTTAGGGTGCGTTTGGTTTAGCAGTTAGGGTGCGTTCGGTTTAGCAGTTAGGGTGCGTTTGGTTTTACTTATGTTATTTATTATTTGATCTCGTCTAATTATATATATTGATCACGCGAGTATATTGCAACATAGTTTGATAAAAAGGGAAAAACAATGAATTTTGTAAAAATGGGAAATGTCAAATCAACGTATAGGTCATGTCAAAAATTTCTATAAATTTCTATACTTAGTATAGTCACTTAAAAATTCTATTATCTTGGAAACCCGATAAAAAGGATTAAGTTATAATCTTAAGATATTCTATGTATAATTATACAATAACCAGGTGAATAAACGAAAACTATACTTTTACAAACGAGACAACTATTTTAGCTACAACCCGTCAAAGAAACGAAATACTAAATTATAAAATATTATTTTATATTTTATAATTCCCAACTAATAGATAGAATGATAACTTTTGTAAAAACTTTAAAAACGTCATTTATCTAATTCATGACTTTGAAACGTGTGCTTACTTTTATGCAAGAAATCTTTATTACTTTAATTAGTGATTTTCGAACACGTGTCGAATTATGTTGTTACAATTATTTTCTCACGTTTCTTATATAATACATGTAGGGTATTATATACTTTTATTTTATTTTCATATATAATACATGTCATGTATTATATACACCTCGATTATTTATTGATTGTTTGTCTTTGTTATATAATTCACCATATGAATTATATACATGTTTATTTTTTCATATGTAATATATATGCGGAATATATTACATATTTTGCATTACTTTTCGATTTATTTTATTTAACCAACCACCAAACTATTACAACTTGAAATCTAAATCTTTTATCAACGTGTCGCGTTGATGTAACCATCCATCGGAAAACCCAAATACATTATCCTAGGCTAGTGGGTCATAGCCGTTAAGATAAACCGCAACTTCTTGGTCGAGCCGTTCAGGTTTTCGTTCGTGTTATGCTTAATATGTGCATTTCTGCCAATCGTTCTACATCATCGAGGTGAGTTTATAACCCCATGTTTTACATATATTTTTGGGGTGAGAACATGCTTGTTTGCAAATGCATTTACATGGTTGATTACAAATTGGTCTACATACTCCTTTACATAGCTCGCTATATGATACATTACTTGACTTCATTTTTGGTCACAAATACATACTTTACTTTTGAAATGATCAAGGATTAGCTTAAGCGGATTGAACTGATAACTACAAATAAATGCCCGGGTGTTCTTAGACGGGACACCTGCGAGGGGTACATATTCATTATTGCCCGGGTGTTCTTGGAGGGGACACCTGCGAGGGGTACATATTCATTACTGCCCGGATGTTCTTGGAGGGGACACATGCGATGGGTCTATATGGTTTTCATTACTGCCCTGGTGTTCTTGGAGGGGACACCTACGATAGGTACATAGTGCATCTGTTTCATGAACATAGAGTAATCGTAATCACTCATTGGGCAATACATACTTGAAACATTTCGTGATGATTTTAATTATCATGCATACTTTGAATAATTGCGGTCCAACTTTCATACGTACAATTTTGTGACTATTATAAGGGTTGAAATGGTCATACACACTTTGCAAATCTTTGGTGCAACATTTATACTTAAACAAACCTATGAACTCACTAACTTTATGTTGACCCTTTTAAGCATGTTTTTCTTAGGTGAATTAGATGCTTGGCTTACTTGATGTGCATCGGAGTCTAAATTGACAAGATTTCATTTATAGATTTCTACTTACATACAAATGATCCAATCTCGTTGTATTGCTTTCAAGCTTTTCATTGTGATGCAATCATGAGACAAATGTTATATCAATTTCAAGAAAATCAATGAGATTACTTTTCAAACGACACATTTAGAGGTCGTTCTCTTGTATCTTGTGTTGTTGTATTATGAAGTAACACTCCCGGACATATTTCGTTGCGACACATTTGGGTGGTTACAACTCATTCTACTATATTCTAGTCTATTCTCTATTTCATGCGTCGTGACAACTTAACTACTTCATCCAAAGTACTTTAAGTATTTTTAATTAGCGAAATGCAAATTAAAATGTCACTTCTTTCACAAAATTCGTCAAGCCCTAAACTCCTCTCTTGTTGGCGGTCCGGCGGCCCCCAGATCTATTATGGCGGCCCCTAGATATATCTGGGACCGCCGGCAGCAGACTTGAGATATCTGTCATTTCTTTTCAAATCATTAAACAAACACACCCTCTCTCTTTTCTGCTGCTAAGAGCTGACGTCTTTCCTACACCCAAACCTATGCCCAATATCTCTCTATAGATCAATGGTTCATCCTCACATCCTAACACTCACAAGCATCATTAGTGAATTTCATAATGAAATGTGTCTCATTCTCAAATACAATCCTTACAATCGTCATACTCACAAATCTCCTCACATCTTGGTCCTCACTTCTTGTAAACCTCTTTTCTCACCTCGAATGGTCTTTTCACTTCTAAACGGTTCCTTTCTTTCTCAATAATCTTCTCACTTTGGATAGTCGTCTCACTTCTAATAGTCTTTTTACTTTTGACGTTTCTTCTCACGTCTAAACGTTTCTTCTCTTTTAATAGTCTTGTTACTATTAAAATTCCTCCTATATGTCTCCTAACTTAATTATTTCTTCCGAAATATTTAAGTAATTTGCGAAATGCAAATGTCACTCCTTCGCTAAACTTGCCACTTTCTAGAAAGTGAAGATCATAAAGAAGATATTCAATCTTCAAGTGTTATTGAGTCATCATATTGTTGAGTCTCTCATTATTCTTCCACCATGAAAGAACTACCTCATTTCACATCCCACCTTTGTTCCTCAACATTGTCAACCAACAAAACACCAAACAAACCTTTGAATTCCCAATCATCCACTTTTGTCTCGATAGGATCATATGCACATCAATTGTTAGTGCAAATGATATATCAATCTTTTCTGTTAGGAATTAAGGGCTTCTATAACTTTGTACTGTTGGTTCAACTTAGTACTGCCATGAGAAGACTTAGTATTGTCAAGCTTATTTAGTACTGCTAGTATAAATTGTTAGTACTACCAGTTATTAGTACTGTTAGTTAGTACTGTTTGTTATATAGTTAGTACTGCTAAAGTGATATGCATGAGTTATATTAGGAATAGAAATAGTATATTTTGACAAATTTTGGCCAAGATCTTAAGTGTCATCTCGATCACTTTTAAAAAGATCATTCTCATAGAATATTTTGTGGTCAATCAAATAAACGAATCAATTCTCGTTTACAAAAGTCGGATTCCTAAATCTTTCTCCGTAAACATACGGTCTTTTGAGTCTTTTAATTATACTCATTTTAGATTGTAGTTTATTTCAATAATGATTTCATGTGTCTAGCTTCTAACTTTCATTCAAAAGTGTCATCTTCTAAATAAATAAACCTAGAAAGTGCATTTCTAGTTCCCTCATAATGTTTTGCTAAATGTATATGTCAACTAAGTCTACTAACTTTGTTTTGTAGCACATACAATATCTTGATTCCTTGTGTGCCCCAAACAATGGGGATGCATAAGCACCGAGGTGGAGCACTTGCAAGCGTCTTGCTCATGAAACTTCGCATCGAAACTTCTGACATCCGATGGTAGTTTATTTGATCATGTGATCCGTTAAGTCAATAATCACAAGTGAATGTAATTATTGCCATTGATGCAAATAACACGGAGGAGCTACAGGAGCTATGTGGTCTTAATAGCATTGAATTTATTACACATGATGATCAGAAAAAAACTTCACATAGATGAGCAGGCTCACCTTTATTAAGGTAAATAGATTGGGGATTGTCAATATCGATGAATGTTTATTTAAACTCCAAAAACTATCACTCCCATCACACTCAAAACACCTCCTAAACTTAAGGTCCTCCTCTTCATGTACCTTCAACTATTAAAATTTGCGAAGTACCTACTGTGTTATTTTTCATAGAAATAGGGCCTTTCACTCACTATCACGACATCCTCGAAATTATCCAAGAAGCACAAAATCACCTCAACCGTATTTTACTCATAGTTGTCTCCTTCTGCATAATCCTCAACCAAATATACTTGGATCACCTACCTTTTCCTCTTCCTTCAACCTATACACTCAAAAAGTACCTACTTCTTCGTTCTCTCTACCTCTCATCTCTCATGACTCACTTCTAACTATCCAAGAAACAACACAATCACCTTCATTTTTATTTCTCACATGACTTCTCCTCAATTACTCAAACCTATTATAGCTAAGAGTACTCGAAGCACCTCACCCCTTCTCATATATCCTTCTAATCGAAAAGCACGTACCCTCTTATCATGTCTTTCTTCTCAAACCTCCACGTATAATGCTCCAACACTGTATCTACACATATATTTTATGCCTCGACAAAAGGGTAGAAGGAATGTAAACGCGTATACTTTTTAAACGTTACTTTGTGTTATATGTTTTTATCACAAGTTTTGTCATCATCAAAAAGAGACAAATGCGTCTATGCAAATAATACGATATTTACTCTAATCGATCTCTTTTATGTTATTGGATATGACAGAAACAAACGTGACTATATAATGACGTAACGCTAAGTGCACAAGTTACTCCTAAATCAACAAATCATCAATGCATACATGCATTCAACATCACTAGAACGAGTCTCAATAATTCATTCAAGATGGACATTGGTTTACCACTCCACGTAAACTCACATAAAGGTAGTACAAACAAGCAAAAACTTTTGTAGTATGATCAACGAACATAAGTTTTTGTCTCAAACTTTACATTTCTACTCAAAAATGAATACAAAAATAATTTTTCAAAACTTATATAGAACAAATTATTTTTGATTATAAAAGAAATAGTTAATTATGTTGTAATTATTTCAAAATTCAAATTTGGTTCATTCCCCCAAACACAAGTTACACTTTTACAACAAGGTTTGTCACCTAGCAAAGAAGACAAAATCAGGTAAGCGTCTGTCGGGACGTCCCAATTAAAATATAGCGAGGCGCCCACCCTTTAATACCAACGCCCACTAATATAAATCTGGATCACCAGCCGTTTCCTGACAGAAGCTATTTTTGTTAGACTCCTATAAATAGTGGCTCAACCACGCAACTATTTTAATAACGCCTTTTTGTCACCGATTTCTCACAGGTTCCTTCTCAAAGTGCCTCTAGATCATCTCAAAATCTTTATGATCCTTCAACTTGTTAATCTTGTTCTAAAATGTAACAAATCTTTTTATCCTTTCCGTCTCTATGTCCCCTCAAGTGCAAGAGAATGAACTTCGGAATCATCTCAAGATCCAAGTTATATAGTCTAGTTTAGTCCATTTTTGTAAACTATTTGTACAATACATCGAGTCCATGTCTTGCCAATCTTTTAGTAGTGTGTAGATCCAGAAAGGTGGTATATATTACTGGCTATAGTTGATTGTGGGATTGGGTTCGTTATTTAAGGTCCATAGAAAATACATTGGGTGATGTGGCTAGAATGTGTGGTTTTTCTATGCTAAAGATAGACTTGACAGTCTAGCTTAAGTGTCAGAAATGTAATGTACGCGAGAACGCGGAAAAACGTGTTTAAGGCCATAAAATACAAGGTTTGTATGTTGGACCATAAACATAACAGGGTTGGGTTGGTACCTCGAAGAAGACTCGCACTCAAACAATAGTGTCAAAAAATAATGTAAAGCATTGGTTATATTAGGTTACCTTATCCTCCGCCGAAAGGGAGCTTGTTGATTAGTGAAGTAACTCTCTGAGTTCGGATAACACTAGGAGTGGAAATTATGGGTTCGAACAAGAGGAGCTTATCGCGTGGATCGAAACCAACTATAAAATCATACATTTGCGTGTTTGCGCATTTTTCTTTTCCTTAGCTCTTTATTATGTCTTACATTTGATCTATGGGCCTGTTACCTTATACGCACTGCATATGTGGGCTTATAAATTGTGTGTATGTTGTGTTTAGTCATGTTTGTGTAGCTCTTTGGTATAAACATTAAAATGTGGATAATTGTTAGAAATATGCGCTAGTAATTGTACAAATCTATCTATCGCACTTCTCATATTGCGTCACTTGATTGGTAGATATTGATACAAATGATCTAAGTCCGAAAAACCTCTCTGGAGGCGTCCCTTTAAATAGGCGTGCCCGCCCTGATGTACTTGACGTCAATCCACCCATAAATTTACTGGGACCGAGCACTTGCAGAGAGTACGATAAATCTTGATCTAAATTTTTAAAAGGAAACGTATTCACGCCCCCTCTACGGTTTCCGCCTCAAATATCTCGTACTTTTCGCACTTCTAGTACAAAAAAGGACTCTATTGTAAAGATCAAGACTTTAAAACTAACAATAATAAATAATTGGTTAAACAGAGGTTGGAACAGAATATTCTTACAAAACAAATAACTCGTGAAACCAGTAAACATTCAATATCGCCATGTAATTTTGGCCGTCCTTCAATTGGTGGTGCGCCTAAGGTGTAGAGCGCACGGGTTTCAACTATCTGTTATGCGCGTCTGAACACAAATGATAAGATATAATATTACATCGTATACATTGGTTAATATCTTCTATTCTTGACACGTTCTAGTATAATATAAATTGTATAGGTAAGATCACAATATAACACTTATAAATTTTTCATATAGACGTGAAGATATAAATTAAAACTTTAAATAATCGTCTATTAAACATCAAAATCTTCTATTTTTGCACTTCTAGCATAGAAAACAACTAGTGAAGATTCAATCATCATTTCAATACCCTACATCATATTATGGCATAAAGTGATAAGATATTTTTACAAAACTTACAAGAATCAAACTATTAAGATTCAAAGCTTCAAAAACTCTGTTAATAATTTCCACGCGTGAAGATATCTTACAAAACTACAAATAAACGTATATGAAACATCCTATCTCATATTTTTCTCACTTCTAGTATACAAAAAAATACACTATATTAAAGACTCAAAAGTTTCATATACTGCTTATAAAATTTGCAACATGTGAAAGCTACGTTATAAAACTTAAACAATCTGTCCCTACAACATTCACATTAATTTATGCGACTACCAATATTGCGAGAGAATACCTACCAGATATGCGACTCACAGACGATGACAGAGCGTCTAGTCTCTGTTCTGGCGGTCTGACTAGGCTACAATCTGATGTACAATAGCATGTATGCTCAGGAGGTTTCGCGTCGTGGATGCTAGCACGGGATGCGAACAGTATATCTGCGTTCAGATGACATAGAAACACTGTACTCGTTCTATATAGAGAGTAGAGTTGTGAGATCACGAGCACTTCATAGAGTGACTCTATGTCGATCACTCGCGGGGTTATAGGCAGTAAAGATGGGACTTGAGCTGAGAGTAACGCGAAGACTCTCCATGTATATCTTAACTCGCCTATACTCATGTCTAGCATCTTACAGTGCGACTTAGGTGCGTACTAATAACCCCTTACAGCACTACATAGAGGCGAGCGAGTATAGGAGTGAGATGTATGAGACGTATAGGGAGGCGCAGCAGTGAAACTTGTTACGCCGTCTATAGGATGTAGCAGTCAGATATAGTGAGAGCGTTATGTTTCTATACATCTGAGCCTCGGTTGTCTGGATTTATGGCATATACTGTGTTGTATTAAACTCAGCACTAGAGGCACATATGCGACTTTCTATTGTGACTTCTTGTATGATTCAATACTTAAGAAGATCTAATCTGACGTTGACTATCGTCATTAGCCCTGATGTTCCAGTGATGCGCTGGGAGAGCAGGGGGAGCGACATCGTACGACACGTACATCATCGTTCTATTGCTCGACTTTTCACTTGCGTACATATATTATTGATACTCGTTCATACCATAGCCAGTGAATAGATGTGGCATGAGCGGTCGAAGAGGTATAAGTGAAGCGAGTGGAATGAGAGTGCTGCGTACACCATGTGATCTTGATGTTCTCTATTAATCTCTTCTTTATATCTAGTACAGGTGATGGCGTAGGGAGGTGTTCATACATGTGTGGTTGTGGGCGTCGTGGCGTATTAGGGCGCACAGATATATAATTTTATGAGAAGGTCTAGGATACAGGTTTACTTCTCACTTTTAGAGGAGGGGGATGGGGTGTATTGTGTGGAGGGTTTATAGACATTGGGGACCAATGCAGAGTGTTGAGGGGAGGTAGGGGGGCGGGGTGAGAGGGTGAGAGTGTGGTGTATGATGGGGGTAGACTTGTTGTGGGTGTGAGGGCGAGGCGGAAATATGGTTAGATGGTTAATTAACTGATTTGTGAGGTCTGAGAGTTTGACTTCGTACGAGGGTGACTTTTAGAGTTTGGATTAGGATTAGGTTGCAGTAACATTGTTTATGAGTTTTAAGGATATATGTCGAGATGAACATAATGTGATTTACGTGGTGAGTGTAATTTATTATATTAAACTATTTGATTAATATGATTAACAAAATTGATGAATGTTTTTTAGGAAGGACTAATTTATTTTGGGATGGTGTAGTTAGTGCGAGTGTCAGTGCGATGTTTAGAGTATTTTGTTTTGACGGTGGAGGTGGTGACATGAAGATGGACACGAGCTGATCATACATGATGGGAGAGTGGACGACTGTGTATATTCACGTATGAGTTGGTAGTCTGTAGGATCAGTGAGTTTGTAATGAGTGTGATGCT
The DNA here is from genome assembly GCA_026074375.1 of Tanacetum coccineum. Lineage (NCBI taxonomy): Eukaryota > Viridiplantae > Streptophyta > Magnoliopsida > Asterales > Asteraceae > Tanacetum > Tanacetum coccineum. The sequence continues at coordinate 9,971 of BQNB010014787.1, read as the reverse complement.
GTTGATGAGTGATTTCATGACACTTTGTTGAGTACTTGGAGCACATGGTCTCTATACATTACGGAGTGGGTTCGTACTGATGGACGGCGATACCGAGTTACTGCTATGCACATGTTCGACATATTACTTCGTAATAAGGTGTATTTTTGAGGAGGTCTGTGGATGGTTATGCTCGGTGGATTGTTTGATAAGTTGTTTTTGATATGAGTTGTTTAGTGTGGGTTACAGCGATGGGTCTACAGGGATACAGGACATTGTTATGTTGGAGTGGGATTGATTACAGTGGTGGATCATTTAAGTGATAGAGGTAGGGGGGGGGGCGAGGAGTAGTGTTTATTAGTAGATGAGGTTATGTACAGAGGTTATACAAGAGGTGTAGTGATGCGATCTGGTCTGAGTGTTATGGACTACTTGGTGACTGCAGGACAGGTGATGTGGAGGGATGTCATGTTATTAGTCTGTGAAAGTTGTGATGATGTGCGTGATTATGTGTGACAGGTGACAGCAGTGTTTGGGATTAGTGAGTTTTGTGGAGGTATTTTTGTTTGTTTGTAATGGTTATGATTGTGATTTTGGGGGATGAATGGTGTTTTTGTGGAGTGGTTTTATTTGATGATTGAAGAGATGTGGATATAGGTTTGTGGGGTTATTTTAGGTATTGGTGGGTGTGGTTTAGATGTTAGAAGTGGTGGATAGTGTGTTGTTTTAGTAGTGGAGTTGTGATTTGAGGTGTTGAATGTATTTTTTGTTGGATATAGGTTTTGTGTTGTTTATGTTGTTAGACATGGGGGTATAGGATTGGTTGGTTTTGTTAAGTTGTTGTATTGGAGGATTGATATGTGAATGTTGGATAATGGTTGTTGGTTTATTTTATTTTGTTGTGAGTGTTTGGTGATTGTAATTTTTGTGGGATATGATTGGTGTTTTTTGTTTATTGGTTGTGAATTTAGGGATGAATTGGTGATTTTGTTGACATTGTGTTGTGATGTGTGGAGTATTTTAGGTTTTTTGAGGAGTGATTTATGCCGTGATATGTGGTGTTTATGTGGGGAAGTTTATTTAGAGTTTTGGTGATTGGATGATGTGGGTGATGATGTTTTTGAATAGTTTGTAGTGATGAGTTTATTTTGTGTTTTTTGGGTAGTGAATATGATTTTTTAATTTGTGGGGGTTTTATGTGAGTGGTGTTTTTTTATAGTTTTGTGATTTGATTATTTAGGGGGATATTTTGTTATAGGGTGTTGAGTGTATTATTTATGTATTTTTGAGTTATTGTTATAAAATATTGTGAGATTTTTCTGGGATTGTTTGTTTTTATGTATATGGATTTGATTGAGGTATGAATTGATATTTTTTGTTTTTTTTGATATGAGTGAAGTTATTTATATTTAAAGAATTTTATCAGTATATGAATTATTTTTTCATTTTTTTTGTGAATAGAGATTTTAAAATATAACAAGCTAAGATATTATTTATATAATAATATTTTTTGAAAATGGTATGTATTTTGTTAAGTTAATAAATTTTAGACAGAGGAGTTATAAAATGTAGTTAGTTGTGTTGGGATTTGAGTGGTTTTTGTTTTATATAGTATGTTATTTGATGAATTTTGTTGATGTGTTTTTGATAGTGTGAAGTAGTGTATTAAATTTTTTTTTGTATAGGAAGAGTTTAATATTTAGATATTTTTTGTTGAATTTGTTTTTATTTTTTGAGAGTTAGAGATTTGATTATTTAATTTAGATTTATTTTATGGAGGTTTTGTGGGGGTATTAATGTTTGTTTGAGGTGTTTAGTTATTTTTATGAGTTTTTTATTAGTATTGTGTTGTTTTATTAGATGGTTGTTATTTGATATTATAATTAGATAATTTTGTAAATGAAGATGATATTAGTAAAAATTTTTAATTTTGAGTATATTAAATTGAATTCAATTAGCTCCTTATTTTGAATATAGTATATAAAATAAGATAGTAAAGATAGAGTACGCTTAAATCCTTGCGGCAATATGTGGCTCTGTGGAAGATATTTGAATTAATACTTTAATAATCGGGCTACTTTTATGTATTTATAAAGTTTTGCAAATTTTAATAGAAGATAATTATAAAGAAGTACACTATTAGCCATTGGGTGAATTTATTAGTTGTGTACATATAATTTCATTGATTCATAGTTTGGAAGGGGGATTAGAAGGATATATTATAATTAGTTGATCAAGATGAATTGAATTTCATATGTTTATTGTAGTGCAAACCGGGGGGGGGGGGGATATGGGGGGGATGGGGGTGGTGTGTGGATATGGGGAGTGGGGGGGGGGGGGTAGGTCAACGTGGGTCTTTAATTTTTTCCCTGAGCGTCTTAAAGCAGACTAACACGATAATAGTGAATCAGATATTACTAATTTTCTGGATTAAACCTGTCAATAACATTTACTGGAACAAAGTTTTGATTCATATAGAATCGCACCATAGACATTTCCTTTCTAGTTGACACAATTTTGATTCAAATAAATCTCACAAGTCACCTTACCAGAGCTTGTTTGTGTTTGGCTCAAGCAGGATTCCATCCTCACTGAGAATACTTAAGAATCACTTGAAGTTCTGTTCTGGCAAAATCACAAGGATAATGCGTAGGACTCTTGTTAACAGCTTGTGAACTTATTGGTGTTCAACAAGTGTTTGTAATGGAATGTGTCCTAGTGAGATTTATTCATTGATCTCTTAGCTCTAGACTCAATTAGTGCATTTTTAGTTTTAGTACTCAGAGGCTGGAGCAGACTGCCACCTATTCAATATCAACTAACTCGGAGTGAGAAAGTTCATAGAAGTCGTGTGTATCTCCGTGACAAATGAGATAAGTTTCTGTTGAGAGAAACCCGAATGGCTAGGGAGGGTTGTGCATTGCATCACTGAGTCCATGATGTCGTCTTCAATATTAGAATTCATCTTTGTGAAAACTGATAGATTATGTATTGACCCGGTTTCTGCCTAAAGTTGTATGGAAGGCTGCTTTATTTTCACCCTTTATCCATACATTTCTTTTTAATTCTTCAACCCCTTCAATGCTTACCAAGACGTCATTACTAACACCTTGTTGTGATTGTTCCAGTGTTAGCTCAATCTTAGTCGACATTATTCCCTTATTCTTATTCATCTCCAATTATACCTAAGGACTGCTATTTCTAACTATTGAGTGTCATTGGGTAGATCCCTCCAGTTATGGTTGGATCATAGGACTGATTCCTAACCTAACCACCTTATGACTTCAGAATCGTCGTGAAATTAAGATGTTGTTGGGTATAAGATCAAACCATAAAACCTTTTCTGAAGAGCACTTTTTGAGTCGTTTAGATCACGTATTATTTTCAAGATCACATTTTAATTACATTTCTCCCCTTATCTTAAATACTAATTCACTTAATTTTTGAAATATCAGGTGATTAAAATTTGTCATGAAAGTCCTGTAGAGAAAACTGTTTCAGCATGAATTATATGGAACATTAACTTGCTCCCCCTCAACTTTACATATGTTTGACACTAAAAAAATGATACCAAGTTGTAAAATGAATATAAAATTGAGGGTTAGCATTGTTGAGCACACAATTTTGAATGATTATGAATTGTCATTAAAGAATTCTTGAAAAATTGTGCTCAACTACTTAACATCGATACATAACCATCTATTAAGTAGGACATCAAAATTACTGAGTTGTTATTAAGAGATTTTTGATAATGTTTTGAATACATAAGAATTGTCGTAAGATGATGTATCCAAAATCATTAAAACTTTGTTTTTAAAAAAACTCCCCCTCAAACGTTGAATCATTTTGAGAATGACACTAATTATAGAAGAAATGTCTTGTAAAACTTTATGAGGGATGGAGTGTTGAACACACAATTTTGAAAGATTATGAATCGTCAGCGAGAAATTCTTGAAAAATTATGTTAAATCTTTTTGAAAAACATTATGTTAGAAGACTTCTCTTCAACTCTAAGATAAACGCTCTATCTGAACACTCTCCATTACGCGTCGGTCTCCTGGTTGCATATCTGAGAGCGATTACAAGTCATAAAGAAAATTAGAAATGACATGTTTTGAAAGCATTTGAAACTCCTGCTCGAACTTCATTTACACGCCCGTGTTGATGTTAATCAACATTTCTAGGTACGTAAATGTTATCGATTCCAAAAGACATGTCGAGAGGATTATTTTTGTGAAACATTTTCTGATTTTTTAATTTGTATTTTTCTTGTTTGAAATTTTATAATTTTATATTTTTCTTTTTTCAAAAATATATACATGTTGATGTTTGATGAGATATCAAGCAGATTCATTTGTCAGAACCTTCAGTTCTGCTAGAGTCAAACATCTCATACCAATTCGTCTGACAAGATACTAAAACCTATCTTCAGGTAAGGCTTTAGTAAACATATCAGCTAATTGGTATTCAGTTCTGATAAAGTACAATTCAATTATACCGTTTTTAACCTGTTCCTTGATGAAATGATATCGAGTAATGGATTGCCGTACTAGAGTGCTGCAACGATGGTTGCGTGAGATTGTTATGGCTGACTAAGTCGCAATACAACGTATTTTGTTTGTAAGTTGAAGCATAATCATTAAGCTTTGTCCTCATCCACATTACTAAGAACAACTTATAGATGACACCAACGTACTCAGCCTCTACTAAAATGACATTTGCAGTACAGTCCTCTTTTTTGACACCCAGCTTACTAACTTATCACTAAGAACTTTTATTCCTCTAAAAGTCTTTTGTGAGTATCAAAGCACAAATGTCTAAGTTAGTGGGTGTGTGTGTTGTTATGGGGTTTGGGTCTGGCATGGTCGGGCATTGAAAAATTGTAGTTCAAAGCCAGAATCCTTCAGATACCAGAGTCCCATGTTAATGGTACCCTTTAAGTATCGAAAGATCCTTTTAACCTCTTTGAGTGATTTTCATCGTCCTTAGCTTGATATCATGCACAGTAACATACTGCTTGCACTAAGTCTGGTCAACTAGATGTCAGATACATAAGTGACTCGGTTTTACTACAGTAGTCGGTTTGGTCTACGAGTGTTCCACTCAAGTCTGCATCCAGTTTAGGTTTCATAGCCATTGGTGTACCAAGGCTTTGACCTTTTTCCATACCATATTTTTAAGTATCTGTAACATCCGGGAATTCTCGAAATTTTAAAGGACTATTTTAACCTTGGACGTTTCGAGTCTGACTTGACTTTTTGACTTTTGGTCTTTTATTGTCACATAAAAACAATTACCGCATAACTGGTAAAAATAATCGGAACATATTTCAATAATAAAATCGTATTTATTATTACACCACTTGATACCAAATTATTTTAACTTAGTTGATTCGAAAACGAAAAAGGATAAGATAAATTCATAAGTTGATTATTATATCAAAAACGAACCACTAAATCACGTTTTCACGAGTTCGGAACCTAAACAATTATGAATGTAAAACGATATTTCAGACAACTGTTTTTAGATTACCCAGACTTGAAAAACAATCGAGAAAGGTCAAAAACAAGCCGCCGCAAATTTTTTGAACTGCAGACGCAACGTGTACCAGGACACAAAAAAATAATAAATTATTTTTAAATATCACTATTTATTTAATAAAATATTAAAAAAGAAACATTTAACATTCTATTTTCAAAGCGTTTTTGATAACTGCAAATGTTCCGAGGTTGACATACATTTTTTAATTTCGGTCAAGGCATAGCTGGGTCACAAAATAAGTAACAAATATTTTTACAAATGTTATAAAAATATTTATGAAATACTATCAAGTAAATACTAATTTTTATCAGAAAAATGATTTGGAAAACAATGGCGCAAGTTTTGTATTCTGAATCATCCGTTAAGTCGCTCAAATGAGTCCCGGATCAATATTTTATAAAAGTTTCTCAACAATTACACGTGTGGTCCCTGGAAAATATTACACTCTTACCCTAGACTTTGTAATCTTGCCATTTTTTTATAAAACTTTTATATATATATATATATATATATATATATATATATATATATATATAAAATTTATACACCTTTTCATTCATTTTTACAAAAATTATAAACACACATTCTCCCTTTCTTCTCTCCCATGTCCGGCAGCCCCCCTCCTCCGGCCAGCCACCGCCGCCGGCCACCAAGCCGCCGCCGCCGAAAAACTTTTCCGGCGGACTTTTCCGGCCAAGACCAAAAATGATCCTTATTAACCGATCTATCTGATCCCCACACCCACGCGCTGCCACCACCACATCGACGCCACCATCATCGTCCTCACCACAGCTGCCACCCACAAGGATGCGTGTGGTTTTCTCCGCCGCACCAAGTAAAAAGGGTGCGTTTGTTTCTTTTATAAAAACACCACAAGGGTGTTTGTTTCGGTGATTAACCCACCACAAGGGTGACAGTCAAACCACCACAAGGGTGCGTTTGACAGCCACCACACCACAGGGGTGTGCTAGTTTGTGTGGCTTTTCATAGCCGAGAGGGTGCATTCGGTTGGTGGTAACACACCCAAGGGTGCGTTGGTTTTGGGATCACAGCAAAGGGTGGGTTGGTTTATGTAGTTAACACCAAAAAGGGTGCGTTGGTTTTGATGAAGGCACCAATGGTGCGTTTGGTGTTTACACCAGTGTAGGGTGCGTTTGGTTTTGATAAAAGAAGCACCGAGAGGGTACGTTTGGATATGGGTTTTCATGGTAGCAGGGTGCGTTTAGCTTTTAAAACAGCCAAAGGGGTGCGTTTGGTTTTCTTAAGCGAAAAGGGTATGTTGTTCATGTGGTTAAAACAATATGGGCTTTAGGTTTCGTAACACTATGTCCGTTTTTGGCTTTGAAAGATTATACCACATAGGGTGCGTTTGGTTTAGCGAAACAACAAAGAGGGTGTGTTTGGTTTGCTGAAAAACAGATTAGGGTAGCGTTTGGTTTGACAGAAATAGTAAGGGGTACGTTTGGTTGATGTAGAAAAAGTATAGGGTGCGTTTGGTGTAGCAGAATTACACAAAGGGTGAGATTGGTTTATACAAATCAACTAATAAATATAACACGAGATATATAGTTTATAAACCGGATATATATTGGTGGTTTAAATTGGTTAAATAAATATGATGTTTATTATTTGGTTTAGTTTAGATATGATAACAAATAAATTATTATAATTAAAACACGCGGTGCTTGAAATATTAACAGCGGAATATTGCAGAACACTTATGAATAAGGGTAAGCGTTGGATTTTATAATATGGAAAACGCTATATAAACGGGGAAAGCATATGATGAAAATTTAATAATATTCTATATATTTTATGATTCACAAAACTGTCTAATACTTTTAGAAACAGATAAAAGGACTAAATATGATTGTTAAAAAGTATACTAAAAAATAATTTATTACATAATCCGAGCAACGAACGAAAACTATACTTTTACAATGAGACAACTATTTTGGACATGACCCGTCGAGGAAACAAAATATAAATTTATAAAATGTTATTTTATATTTTATAATTGTCGGCTAGAAGATAACATAATAGTTGTTGTAAAAGCTTTATAAACATCGTTTAACTTAATTGGTAATCTTAACACTTACGATTACGTTTATACAAGAACTTTTTATTTAATTAAATGGTGATTTCAGAAATGGGTCAAACTAATGGGTTTAATTAGTTACTCACACTTATTATATAACTAACTTGCAAATCATTATATACGTCGCATAAATCTTTAGACTGTTTGTCTTTGTTATATAATTCACGGTATGAGTTATATAGGTATTTTTCATACGAAATATATACAAAATAATACATACATTTGCGTTTACATTTCAATCAATTTTTTAACCAACCACAAAGATATTATAACTTTAATCTAAAACTTTAATCAAATGATGTCCGCGTTGATGTGACTATCCATCGAGAAAACCCTAATTCAATATCCTAGGGCTAGTGTGACATACCTTTAAGATAAGTTGCAACTACTGTCTCGTGCCGCTTCCGCTTCCGTTCGTGTTGGTGCATATTAGATGCTATCTGTCAATCCGTTCTTCATCATCCAGTGAGAATTCACTAGCATTGCTTTTCAATCTTTGAAATGTTTTATAAACCCGCGAGGGGATACATGCTTGTCTACAAACTCTTATACATACTCGGTTGTTTTATAACAACATGATTGTTTTTAAAGGATATTGTGAGTTTATAGCCCCACGTTTTACATGTTTTATATATATTTTTGGGGTGATAATATGCTTGTTTACAAATGCATTTACATGATTGTTTACAAATTGGTTTACATACTCATGTACATAGCTCGCTATGGGATACATTACTTGACTTCATTTTTGGTCACGAATGCATACTTTACTTTTGAAATGATTACGGATTAGCTTAAGAGGATTGAACTGATAACAATACAGTACTGCCCAGGTGTTCTTGGAGGGACACCAGTAACGGGAGTACATATTTTTTTAAATAAAGGCCCGGGTGTTCTTGGAGGGGACACTTGTGATGGGTATATATATAAGTCTACGTCACAGCTTCATGAACTGTAAATCACTTAGAGGGTGAGCGCGTATGTTATGAAATAGATCTATTCGGGTGAATCCCCATTCGGGTGATTAGCTATCACTGGGCAAACGAACGTTATAGCATGTTGTCTACGCGAATGTTATAAAATAGATCTATTTGGGATTGACAATCCCTGTTCGAGTGATTAGCTATCACTGGGCAAACGAACGTTATAACATGTGTGAATTACGATTGTTTTGGCATACAGGGCCCCCACATTACATACATATGAACTCATACTGTTATAATAGTGCAACGGATTCATGAACTTAAGCAAACTGTAAACCATTGTTTTATACTCACATGGATATTTACTGTGCCTTGAATAAAGTGGTAATACGTACTTGAAACATTTTGGTGACATTAAATTGGTCATGCATTCTTTATAAATCTTTGGGATAAGATTGGTACTTTTGGTGACATTAAATTGGTCATGCATTCTTTATAAATCTTTGGGATAAGATTGGTACTTTTGGTGACATTAAATTGATCATGCATTCTTTATAAATCTTTGGGATTTTTACATGGTACTGTGATGACACAGTGGACAAATACATTCATTTGAAACTTACATTCATATTTAAACTAACCTATGAACTCACCAACTTTATGTTGACCGTTTTAAGCATGTTTTTCTTAGGTGATATAGATACTTGGCTTACTTGAAGTGCATTGGATTCTATACATTCAAGTTTTTCATGGTGATGCAATTATGGGACAAATGTTATATCAATTTCAAGGAAATCAACGAGATTATTTATCAAACGACACATTTAGAGGTCGTTCTCTTGTATCTAGCGCTGTGTATTATGAAGTAACTCCCCCGGACACAATTCCGCTGCGACATGTTTTTGGGGGTGTTACAGTCACCCTATGATCCAATTCAATATTTATGGTTTCAATCTCTTCTAAATCCTGTTTGATCTTATCCTTATCCATATTTCCACTAAGAGATTTATTTCTCTCTTTCAACTTCTTTATGACCATGTCTTTCTCTTGGGACTGAGCTTTCAATTCATTTAATTTAAACAATTGATCAAAACTTGGAGCACTTTGATTTGAAATAGAATTGTCCTTTTGAAAAATTTCCTGATTAAGTTGAGTATCAACTTCTAACGAAATGCAATGTTTTTCAAGAGTGGTAAACCTTTTGAACAGTTTATCGTAAATCTCTTTTTCAACAAAATCCTTTGGAAGCTCAGTCGCAAGTTTGAGACACTTTTCACATTCATGCATATTCACAGAGGCAAAATCTATAGAGGAATTTACAATCAAGTTCACAATATATTTGCCCTTCACTTGGTCCAAGTGTCGTTCTTTTTCATTCAAAGCTTGATTCATTTTAACTTCAAATGTTTTTGACTCTACATGATGTTGTT